>ONZH01024826.1:0-23084 GCA_900303285.1 Rhinella marina | reverse complement strand
GGGCTAAAGCAACATTTTATTGGAAGAAATAAAACTTTTCATTTTCACAGCCAGGTGTTTCCAAATTCCGTAAAACGCTTAGGGGGTCAAAGTGGCCAGTACCCCCCTTAATATATTCGTTGAAGGGTGTAGTTTCCAAAATGGGGTCACTCTTTGAGGGTTTCCACTGTAGGGGTACGTCGGGGCCTCTCAATTACAAAATGGTGCCTAAAAACTATTCTAGCAAAATCTGCCCCCAAAATCTGTATGGCGCTCTTTTCCTTCTGACCACTGCCACAAACCCATAGAGACGTTTACCACCACATATGGGGTATTTCTGTAAACTGCAGAATCAGAGCAATGTATATTGAGGTTTAGTTTGCTGTTAACCCTTGCTGTGTTGCAAGAAAAAAATTAACATGAATAATCTACCAAAAAAGTGAAATTTCACCTCCATTTTCCTTTAATTCTTGTGGAACACCTCAAGGGTTAATAAAGTTTGTAACATCAAGTTTTCATAACTTGAGGGGTGTAGTTTCTAAAATGGGGTCATTTATGGGGGTTTACATTAGGTAAGCCTCACAAAATCACTTTATAACTGAATTGGTGCTCAAAAATATGGTTTGAGAAATTTTGTTGAAAATTTGAAAAATTGCTTCTAAACTTCTAAGCCCTCTAACTTCCTAAAAAAATAAAATGACATTTACAAAATGATACCAACACAAAGTAGACATATGGGGAATGTTAAGTAATAACTATTTTTGGAGGTATTACTATGTATTTTAAAAGTAGAGAAATTGACATTTAGAAATTTGCTAATTTTTCAAAATTTTTGGTAAATTTGGGATTTTTTCATAAATAAGGTGAAATATATTGACTCAAATTTATGACTGTCATGAAGTACAATGTGTCACGAGAAAACGATCTCAGAATGGCCTAGATAAGTAAAAGCGTTCTAAAGTTATTACCACATAAAGTGACACATGTCAGATTTGCAAAAATCGGCCTGGGATTTAAGGTGAAAAGTGGCTCGGTACTGAAAGGGTTAAAGATAGATTAGCACTTAGAGAAAGAATATTAACTTCATATACCCTCTAGCAAAACAACCAAAAATAAAAGAAATATCTAAATATAATATATTTATAATTTTATTTTTCTTTTTTTTTGGGGGGGGGGGTAAACCCCCTGCCGTCGTGGAGGATTCATGAAAAGGAAATTACCGGTAAGCCAGTTTTTCCATTTCATCCTCCACGACGGCATACCATGAGTTATAACAGATAAATAATTAGGGGGGGGCAATAGCCAGTAGCACTTTACAAATGAAGGCCAAGTCCTGCCCAGCACTAACATCAATCCTGTAGTGTTTAGTAAATGTGTGAGGCGAAGACCAAGTGGCTGCTCTACAGATCTGTTCCACCAAAGCATCACCTCTCTCAGCCCAAGAGGAAGCTACAGACCTAGTAGAGTGGGCTTTTAGGGACTTAGGTGGAACCTTCTTCACTGACTTGTAGGCCTAAGAAATAGCCGCCTTAACCCATCTGGAAATCGATGATTTGGAAGCCTTACATCCTTTATTTGCTCCAAGAAACTGCACAAAAAGGAAGTCTGACTTCCAAAATGGTTTTGTAGAGTCCAAATACTGAAGGACAGCTCTCCTGACGTCTAGAGAATGAAATCTACATTCACCAGAAGACTTGGGGTTTGCGCAAAAGGAGGGAATAATAATTTCCTCCTGCCTATGAAATTTTGACACCACCTTAGGAAGGAAGGAGGTATCAAAATGGAAGACAATCTTGTCCGGAAATATCCTGCAAAAAGGTTCAGTCATTTTTAAGGCCTGTAATTCTCCTACCCTACAGGCTGAGGTAATCGCAACAAGAAATACAGTTTTCAGCGTAATTAACCGAAGAGTAGATTGAGATAGGGGTTCAAAAGGAGATTCAGTAAGTCCCGAAAGGACAACGTTTAAATCCCAAGGGGAAACTATAGGTCTTAGAGTTGGACGAAGCATATCAGTTCCACGGAGAAATCTTATCACCTAAGGGTGATCGGCAATTTTGTAATCAAAAACTGAGCTTAGGGCAGCAATGTGAACTCTCAGGGTATTTGGACGAAGACCTTTTGCAAAACCAGCTTGGAGGAAACCTAGCACTGTAGAAAGAGAAATAAGGAACTATTTTAGACTCCAAACACCAATTAAAAAATTGTCTCCAGATTTTTGCATATATATTAGAAGTAACCTCTTTCCTGCTAGCCCTCATGGTTTTAATTACGGAATCCGAGAGGCCCTTATATCTAAGAGTTAGCCTCTCAGATTCCATGCAACAAGATGTAAGTTTGGTACGAATGGATGAAACACCAGACCTTGACTCGAGATCCTGTCTCCAAGGAAGGACCCAAGGACTGCTCACAGATAGCATTTTTAACAATGGGAACCATGCTTTCTTGGGCCACATGGGAGCAATCAAGATCACTCGAGCTTTGTCTTCTCGAATTTTTTTCAAGACACGCGGTATTAACTGAAGAGGAGGAAATGCGTATCCCAGGGAGAAGTTCCAAGTGTGGGAGAGAGCGTCGACTCCAGCATTCCCATCCCTTGGATTTAGGGAGAAGAAGACTGGAAGTTTTGCATTTAGTTGGTTCGAAAAAAGGTCTATCTGAGGAAACCCCATTCTCTCGCACACCTGAAGAAACCCCTCCCTGTGAAGGCACCATTTCCCACCTAGAAGTTGAACCCTGCTGAGATAGTCTGCTTTCAGGTTCAATTGGCCCTTTAGATGGACCGCTGAAAGAGATCTTAGGTGTGTCTCTGCCCAGGAGAAAATGTTTCCTGAGATTCGACTCAAGGATTCGCTTCTTGTTCCTCCTTGACGGTTTATATACGCCACAACAGAGGTGTTGTCTGACCTTATCTGTATGTCTTTGCCTGATTAATAGATCTGACCAACTTTTTAGTGACTCCCAGACAGCCCAAAGCTCTATTTGATTTGAGAATAAATTGTTCAGAAGAGGAGGCCATTGTCCTTGGATAGAGAACTGGAGGTGGTGAGCTCCCCAGCCCCAAAGACTCGCATCGGTAGTCACCACTGACAGATCTTTTGAGACCCAGGGGACCCCCCCCCCCTGGAGGTGGGAAGTTGTCAACCACCAACTTAGGGAGCTCAATACCTGGCCCGGAATGGGAATGATTAATCCTAGAGAACTCTGGTTACTGTCCCAGCTTTTTAGTAATCATTCCTAAAAAACACGGGTGTGGAATTGAGCCCATCTGACCACAGGAAAGCACACTGTTAAGGACCCCTGAAGGGACATAGCATCCCTGACTGAACAGTAAGGGAGACTCCGAAAGCTTAAAATCTTTTGTATTAAGGACTCTATCTTCAGAGGGGGAAGAAAGGTTTTGGGGTTTTTTTTTTGTCTGACTGAATCCAGCATGACCCCCAGGAATTTTACTTGCTGGGAAGGGACGGGATTGGACTTCTCCCAATTTATTAACCAGCCCAGACGATATAAGAGCTGGCAGGAGAGAAGAAGGTTTTGGTCTAACTGAGCTGCAGAGTTTCCCACTATCAGAAGGTCGTCCAGATACGGAATGATTATAACATTCTGTCTCCGTAAATGAGCAACCACCTCTACCATAACCTTCGTGAATACACAAGGGGCTGATGTAATTCCGAAGGGGAGGACTCGAAACTGAAAATGAAGAGTCCCCTTCGAATTTTTGATTTGACAAGTGGATAGGGATGTGATAGTAGGCATCCCTCAAATCTAGAGATGCCATAAAATCTCCCTTTTTTAACAGATTTAGAGTTGAAGAGAGAGACTCCATTTTGAATGTTTGATGTTTTATAAACTTGTTTAACACTTTTAAGTTTATTATGAGATGGAATTTCCCGTTTGGTTTCTTTACAAGAAAGACCGTGGAATAGTACCCGTGACCTCTTTGGTTTAGAGGCACTGGTACTATAGCTCCCATATTTAGAAGTTCTTTGATGCCTTTTTCGAGTTCGTTTTGCAGGAGAGCAGATTTTTGAATTGGAGGAAAATATTTTTTTGTGTCAGCTGCCTTTTCCAAAATTTTTTCTAAATCCTGACCAAAAAGCAGATCCCCATGAAAAGGAATGCTACACAATTTCATCTTAGAGGATAAGTCCCCAGACCAAGATTTGAGCCATAAGGCCCTCCTGGCAGCAACCGTTAAAGCAGTGGACCGGGCAGAAATTCTAAACAGATTCAGCCGTAGCGTCATATATCAAATACACAGCTTTAAATAGCAAGGGAAAAGAATCCTTTAGAGAGTCAAAAGGAGTATTGTCTTTGAACAAGGACTATAGCTGTCCAAGCCATTTTTTTAAAGACATAGAAACTGATGTTGCCGCTAGGTTGGGTTTGAACAGAGCAGCAGCTGCATCCCAAGATTTTTTAAGACATGCGTCCACTTTTTTATCTAAGGGGTCCCTCAAGGAACCCATATCCTCAAAGGGTAAAGAGTTAGATCCTTTAACCAATTTGGACAAAGAAAAGTCTACCTTAGGGCACTGTGTAAATAAAGACTCATCTTCCTCACTAAAGGGAAGTCTATGTCTAATCGTTTTAGGAATAAAAAGCTTCCTATCAGGAACCTTCCATTCTCGTTTAATCATTGCATGAAGATTCCTATGCATCGGAAAAACATGTTTCTTTTTTTGTTCAAGACCGCTGAACATTTCATCATGGACTGAACGATGGATCTTTTCATCAGACAAGTCCATGGTGGTTCTAACCGCCATAATGAGTTCCTTAGTATCCTCCACAGAAAACAAATAACGCTTAAATTCGGAATCTGAGTCAGAAGAGGCATCAGAGTCACAAGACTCTGACTCAGAGTCTGAGGAAGAGGAATCCGAAGCCAACATCCTAGATTCCCTCCTTCTCCCAGATGCGGAAGCAGATGATACAGGTACCGATGCCTGTAATGCGAACCTCATTTCATTTACAGAGAGGGAACAATGTCTTTAGCAATATTGCTGGTACATTTAACACACAATTTACTAACGGAGGATTCAGAAAGTCTTGAGGAACAGATAGCGCATTTCCTAACTTTTACTGAAGTCTTAGGTTTATGAGAATTCTCTCTCACTCTAAAATCCCATTCATCAAGGATAGAGGGAGAGAGATAAGGACAAATGTTAACACATACAATTTGCCAAATCATTATAAAAGGAGTGGTGTATCCCTTAACTCGCAACAGAAGGTCCCACTGGGGTCTCCATAGTCTCAGCTCCCAAGTCAGACATCCTTGAGGTAGGGAGAGGGAGAGAAAACGCCAGAAATAAATAGCCATGCTACTTACAGACCTCAGATCAGCTGGGACCCAAAGGATGACGCTCTTTTTTTCAAATTTCATTAGGCTCCGCCCCCTGATGTCACGTGCACAGCGCGGACCCACGCCGAAGCGATTCCTGCATCCAGCGCTTCACAGGAGAACTCTTACCAGAGCCACGCGCAGGATGGAAGAGGGTGCCCCAGACATCAAACCAGAGGGACTCCATGAGTATCCGGCGCTGCATGGAGCAATCCAACAAGGAAGTAACAGACGTCGGTCTACGAAGGATCACAGCCCACACAGCTCCAGGTACCCTAAATAGGGGTTGAAGCTGCCGCCTGTCTTATGCAGGAGGGCAGATTTTTACTTTTACATCCTCCACCCAGTACTGCCCCCTGAGTGGTCTCAATAGCAAATGCCATGAGAGATAACCTCTCGCCACCTGGAGGGACAGGAAGACACTGAAGGTAAACTGGAGGAGGGCCTGCTTTTAAACTTCCTGTCCCTACCTGGTTGGAGGAGGGTCATCTCTCATGGTATGCCGTCGTGGAGGATGAAATGGAAAATGCTCATTTGTTGGGTGAGCCAATTGTTTATGCGGCACAAGAAATTGGTTATAGCCCAGTGTAAACAGGGGTATGCTTCTACAATGAAATTTTATGGGAATGAGAGAGCGTAATGACCATTGCTCAACTTCACACAAAAGTAATGAATGCTGTATGTAAATGCAGTTAAGCGGGCAATGATTGAAAATGAGTAGTTTGTTCCTGATCATTGCCCTGGGTATCAGTCCATGTAAATTTCCAGACCTCCAGAGAACCTTGGTGAAATTCACTTCAATGTAGAAAAATTTGAACTGTTGTGAATGTTTCAAGAAGTGATTGTCTTACCACAATTTCCTGAGACTTCCTTCACACGTAGTCTTTTATATGGCTTATAAAAGAAACACCATGACATGAAGTCATTTTCTAAAAGTGTTTCTGTGGCTTTTTTGGTCACATGTTGACATGCATTTTAGGCCTTTTTTTTATTTAGAGAAGTCTCCAGGTACATGCCTGAAAAAAATCCATAGCTAGGGCATGGACCCAAAAAATGCACTGGTTTGTTGCATTATATAATTTCCCATTGACTCGGCTAATGTCTACCTGCAGCATTTTCTGCAATAAAACTACCCACAAAAAAGTGGTGTCTTGGGCCTCTTTCACTCGAGCGATATGGATTGTGTCAGGATGCGCTCAGTGAAACTCGCACCATTTTGCATGCAAGCTCAGTCAGTTTTGTCTGTAATTGTGTTTGGTGTTTCAGTTTATTCCGCTTGGGTGCATGCGTAAAAAAAAAACAAAGATTTACAAACAGCTCCTAGCAAACATCAGTGAAAAACGCATTACATCTGGACGCAATGTGTTTTTCACTGAACCCCATTTACATCTATGAGGCCAGGGCTGCATGTAAAACAGATTATAGAACATGCTGCGATTCTCATGCAACGCAGAACTCGGGGCGGATTGACCATAGACCGTACAGGGAAATTTCCCGGTGGGCCGATGCCCAGGGGGCCGCCTGGGCCTTCTGGCCGGCCAGTGGAAGTTTTTTGGGATGTATTTTGTGCTGCTGGCAGTATTCTGTGATGGACTGTGGTATTTGGCTCTGTTGGAGTGGTATAATGTGCCACAATATGGTATGCTGGCCCTGCCTTCCATCATTTTGGATCCCATTACAAAACGGGGCCACTTTTAGTATTTCTTCCAGGGCCACTTTAAGTTCCCAATCTGTCCCTTGCAGAACGGATGCGTGAAAAACAAAGCTCATGTGCACAAACCCATTGAAAATAATGGGTCAGGATTCATTGTGGGTGCTATGCGGTCACTTCAAATATTGCACCGCGTGGAAAACTCACTTGTGTGAAAGGGTCCTTTGAGAGAGAAAAAGTGTGAAACCAGCCTAAAGAGCACATCAAAGCTAAATGAACCTCTAAGAAATCCTACGTTTAAAGGGTTTCTGTCACCAGTTTTGGGCATATAAAACAGGATGACATTTGCAATGTGCAAATGTCACCTGATGCCCAAACTGGTGATCATTTTTTTACTGGTGCCCCCGTTTTTGAAATAAATCATCTTTTGTTGTATGCAAATGAAGCTTACTAGGTGCAAGGGGCGGTTACCTCGCACCTAGTAAGCTCCGTTTGCCCACCCGCGGTCACGCCTACCTTCACTTGATTGACAGGGCCAGGCAGCTTGTTGGATCCTCTGCCGGCCCTGTGCTCCATTCAAATCCCGCGCCTGCGCCCTGCGGAATAAAAGCGGCGCAGGCGCAGTGAGCGGCGCTGGCCGCCGGGCTCCCGGCTACCTCACCACCTCTGACGTCATCGGCGCAGGCGCAGTGAGGTAGCCGGGAGCCCGGCGGCCAGCGCCGCTCACTGCGCCTGCGCCGCTTTTATTCCGCAGGGCGCAGGCGCGGGATTTGAATGGAGCACAGGGCCGGCAGAGGATCCAACAAGCTGCCTGGCCCTGTCAATCAAGTGAAGGTAGGCGTGACCGCGGGTGGGCAAACGGAGCTTACTAGGTGCGAGGTAACCGCCCCTTGCACCTAGTAAGCTTCATTTGCATACAACAAAAGATGATTTATTTCAAAAACGGGGGCACCAGTAAAAAAATGATCACCAGTTTGGGCATCAGGTGACATTTGCACATTGCAAATGTCATCCTGTTTTATATGCCCAAAACTGGTGACAGAAACCCTTTAAGTAACTACATTTTAACATTAACATTGTTTTGATGGATATTATAAGTCCATTACTGATATCACTATGTATTGTACAACCATACTATATTATGTATCAATGTGTCCTACAATCTTAATTTGAAAACTCTAGCCTTTGCAAAATTTTAAATAAAATAAAAAATATGAAACTAAAGCAGTTTCTCACCTACCAATGGTAGAGGCTAAGGCTAGTTTCACACATGCATCAAAGAAATGCAGTCTGCCTGAGTTTCGGTATAGCTGGGTAGCACTATGTGCCTGACGAACTCCACTGAATATAATGGGATGCGTCAGGTATCCAGCCAGACAAAAATGTTATTTGCAGCAATTTTTGTAAGTAAAATTGGTTACCGCAAAAAACACTGTCAACCCAGAGAAACACAAATGCTCACATAAAAAATCTCACAATTGATGTCCAAACATCTGGAGTGCAGCTAACAGTATTTCCCAATAACATCATACCAAAAGTCAAATTTGTAATGGTGTCACAATGTTTTGCTAATTCAAATTCTAGACAACTCTGCACAATTGACAGAACCTTGAATTCTGCTTGTAAACATACATTCTACTTCAGGATTCTCTGTCCAGGGGCGTAACTAAAGGCTCATGGGCCCTGGTGCAAGAGTTCAGCTTGGGCCCCCTTTCACTGCTTTCTGGCCTAGGGCAGAGAAGCACAAGGCAAAAATTGAAACGGCACCTCCCCCCCCCCATGCCAAATTTTTGACCTAGCCCCTTCTCTAATACCAGTGTCGTCTTATGTGGCACAAGAATTCTTGGGCCCCCTCAGGTTCCTGGGCCCAGTAGCGACTGCTACCTCTGCACCCCTTATAGCTACACCCCTGGATATGAGGTTCTCTGGAGACGGTGGGCTTCCAGAGAACCACATTGAAAGTCATTATCGCCAAATACTTCTACAATTAAGTGGCTTGCTACAATTTCTTTAGGCTAAAACAAATTAGCATTATGTAGCAGCAAGTACTAGAAACCACAAGAACTAGTTTAGCATTGAATAGAAGGAGAATTTATCATTTGTGGTGGTTTTTGTGTATTTTTTCAGCCTCTATGCTGTGAGGTTGTGGCAAATTTATGAAATGGCACACAATAATATATTTGGCGCAAGAGCAATGTGATGTATGTCTATTTCTGTAAAAAATTTCCAGAGATTTTGCCTAGAGTGGAGAAAACTGGCAAACTGTGGTGTACAGAAGCAAAAGTCACAAGATTTCGCATATAAAATTCCATGCACCAAAATTGCGACAAACATCCAATGGTAAATGTCTCCCAATGTTTTTAGCAGACTACTCTAAAAGCCTTGAAGATGTTTCCGGGACTTAGATATTGATGACCTATCCTCAGGATAGGTCATCAATATCAGATCTTTGGAGTTCTAAAACCCACGTCCCCCCACCAATCAGCTGTTTTGAGCAGCCACTGGTGCCAGAAACTATACAGTGGAGGCAAAGCTTCCACTTTGTAGTTTCCTTCACTAGTGTGCTGCAGCTTGTTCTCATTCACTTAAATGGAACTTTGTGCTTCCGGCTCTACATTCTGTAGAGTTTCCAGTGCCGGTGGCTGTCCGAATCACTATCAGACCTCCACCAATCTGACTCTCCAATATACAGTGACATCACTGGCCTAGGGTCACATGGCCGATCTGATATTGATGTCCTGTCCTGAGGATAGGCCATCAATATCAAATTCCTGGATAACCCTTTTAAGGGCACCTGCACAAACTGCAGATTTGTATGCGGAAAATCCACATCATAACTGCATAAAAACGCACTTGTTCCACACTATCACAGGTTTGGTGCGGTTTTTGTTGCAGATTTTCGGTTCACAAACGATTTGAAAATCTGCACGGCGGGTCAGTTTCCACATAGAAGAAAAAAAGCAAAATGTACATTAGATTTGGCAAATGTCATACACTTTGCTGGTACTGTATTACTATTGGTTTCTCTGCACACAAATCCGTCAGAAGAAATGCTTGTAGGCCACAACACGTGCAGGTAGTCTAGATGTGCAGCTCATAGTACTGAGCATTTCATTGTGGCTAAATTTATACAATCAGAGTAAGGGCTCATGCACAAACTTAATTTTTTGTTCTGCAAGCAATACGCATGTTGTGTGGGTTGGATGTGGATCCGTTTACTTCAGTGGGGCTGCAAAAGATGCAGACAGCACACCGTATGCTGTCAGCATCTGTATGTTTGTTCCATTGCACCTAGAAAAAATGACATGTCCTATTCTTGTCCATTTAAAGCGTAACTGCCGTTTCACTACCAAATATGAAATTCCTAACATATGTGATGCTGAAGGGCAGATATTCATGAAGCTGTATTTTTCAGTTAATTTTACCTTTCTGATGTCCGTATTCAGCCCTTAGCAACCCTATTTCTCTGTGCCTCTATTTCAGCATCTTCCTAAAATGGCCTCTGCTGCTCTTCCTGTGGTGATGTTTGCCCTGTCCTTGAGGAAATCCTGTATTTCCCTCTCTTCCCATAAGCCTTTGCTCTCCTCACATGAACTAGCAGGACCAATCACAATGAAAATAACTTCCCCACTATCCCAGCAGTGTGTATCCTCACATATAGCTAACCAGAGACAAGCCCTGCATTACATGAAGTCAGTGAGCATTTGTATTAAAGGGGTTCTCCAAGTTAAATTTATTGATGACCTATCCTCAGGATAGGTCATCAATATCACAATATCAGATCGGCGGGGGTCCGACTCCTGGCTCATGGTTGGTAGGCACGCTTTGTAGTATTATGTATTGATATACTGTATGTTTGTCCCTGTAGGTTGACTATGCACTGGCACTTTGAATATATACCTATGATATGACCAAGGGGCATTATATATATTATATATACTGTGATTGATGTACTCTAGGAATTGAGCTGTGCCACCCTGAGCACTTGGCGATTGACTTAGTGGTGTACCCGCTGGGACTACCATCCACCGCCATATATGTATTAATTGTTTATATGTATTTTTTAATATAATATGTACTAAATAAACTTTGATTATTTTAAGGCACTTATTTGTCTGTGTTGTATCATACAGGTAGAGGGCTTTGGTTGGTGTTTGCCTTCGGTTGAGCATCGTGCCCCAAACTTTCTGATGTGAGATTAACTCTGTCATTTGTTGTGTAATGTTCTCTGACAGTGGAACTCCATGCTCTACATGCTGGACAGATTGTACGAGTAGCACAGACCTGTCAATGATTACCTCATGAAGCTCAGCAGTGAAGGCGTCTCATCAGAGATACCAGTCACCTCCTTAGGCTACATGCACACAACTGTGAAAAAAAACGGCCAGTGTAGAGAGAGTTGTGTCCCTTACAGAAATGATGGCCCCTATAAAGATATATATATATATATATATATATATATATATATATATATATATATATATATAGAAATACCTCATCGCTTGAACACATGGTGAAACTCACTTCTCACTGGATGGGCAGGACAGGACATCCTCCCAGTGTGATGACATATCGCAGGTCCTGCTGCATCCAGTAAAAGAGATATTCACACACACAATGTGACTTGAAAGGACCTGTCAAGACACTGGAAGCATCAGGTCCTGTGAGGAGCGAGTGTCTCAGCACCTGCAATGAGGTGAGTATCATTATTATTAACCCCTGAATGAACATTTTCTACTAGTGCTAGTTCTACTAGCTGTTAGACAGAACCACTCCTGTCTAAGCGACTGTTAAAAACGGTCCCGTTGATTTCAATGGGGTCCGTCTGGCAGTGAAAACGACCAACAATAAGATATGTCCATTTTTTTTATGTGCCGCTGTTCACTGGCTGTTAAAAAAAAAAAAAAAAAAAAAAAAAAATAGCCATGTCAATTTCCCTATAGACTGCAATGGCTCTTAAAACGTCAGTCACACGATCATGTGCATGTAGCCTAAGGGTGCTGCCACAAAAATGCATGCAGTTTATGCAACAATATACCTGGGTTTATGGTGCGTTTTCTTCCAGTAAAGGAAAAACACACTGAAGACTTAAATTACATTAATGTGACTATTTTTGCAATTAATGTCGTTCAATTCTGCTCTGTGTTTTCCGTCTGCTAGAATAAAAAACGCACAATAAACCCAGGTATGTTGTTGCAAAAACTGCATGAGTTTTTTGGTGTTTGGTTTTTTTTGCCACACCAAAGGCGCAGCACTCCCAGACTTTTTGCGGAGTCCACCGGTCCAGCACTTCCATCTTAATGTCATTAGAATTTTGACGATATTACGGTTTTATCATTCATGAAAGACTTCTGGACACATGTGGGGCGATGACGTACAGGGTATTGTATTCCAGGGCAATAATTAAAGGGCTCTTTATATGGGCTGAGAATTGAAAAGATCATTGCTAATGAGCGTTAGTGATGATCTGGCGGTGTAAATGCACCGCCGATTCACCCGTTCAGCAGATAATTGGATGGTTAGTGCAGCACAAAAATCCTTGTTTCCCAACAGCAGATCGTTCTGTGTAAAGACGATCTACTGCTGGGAAACGAGTCATTATGGGGAAGATCGATGGCATTAGCGATCGCTCCTCCCCATACTCTGGGAGGAGCCGGAGGAGATCAGTGCATATACTGTAAATGCACCAGTCTCCTCCACTAGCGATCAGCAGATTGTCGGGAAGGAACCTTTAATTTGTTTGCAGACAAAAGACCTACAGAAGACCAAACTTTCCAGAAAACACAGAGATTTTACCGAGACAAATGCCCTGACATAGACTGCACATCTCCAACCCATCCAATGCAAGCACACAGCAAACTTGAATTACTGCACATATATGTAAGCAAGCAAGCTTTTGTTATTAATGTAATTCAAGTTTGCTGTTTATGATTTGCTTTTTTTCCCATTGATGGAAGATAAGGCTGCATAAATGCAGGTATATTGTTGCGAAAAGTGCATGTTTTTTTTTGCCACATCCAGAATACAGCAGCACCACATTTAGCAGCAGCCTAAAGGGGCCAACTAAGACTCTTTAAAAGTCTTATATTGTGAAATATCTCTGCTCAGACATGAGATGCAACCTAGCCTTGTGGATGTTTCTAAACTTCCAGCTCTCTTCTGCTGATCTCACCAATAAGTAAGATGTCATTTATTTTTATATTTTATCCATTTTTATTTTTGTACATTTTTTTTCCTTATGCGTCTGTCATTGTTGCTCATTTTTGTAACCTTAGGGCTGTATTACACTGAGAGATTAAGCAGACGACTGTTAGGAATGAAGCGTTATTCCTAACAATCACTTGTTTGTCAGTGGAGAAGACGGCTGCTATTACATGCAGTGATCATCTTCACAGTATGGGGAGGAGTGATTGTTGTGCCATTCCTTGTCTCCATACAGAATCGTTATTTGCAGAGACGACACAATCTGCTGCCAGGAAACAATTGCCCTGATTTATCATACCATCACTCCAGAATTATGGCATCAAAAAGTCGGAAAATAGGGCTTTTGCGACTTTTTTGCGCAAAATTTTGCGACTTTTTGCATGTGTACACCACTCACTCCAGTTTTGTAATATGGGTGGAAAAGTGGGAGTGGCTAGCTATGGTAATGAGTTTCACTCCAGATTTATCATTGCGACTTTTTTAAAAAGTCGCAAAATAGTCGCAATCTCACTCCAGGAGGAGGGTGGAGTAGGAAAAGTTGAGGAGCTTCTCTAGACAGAAGTGTTAGGTTTAAGGACAAGCCAAATTTATCAAACATGCCCCATTTGATAAATGTGGCACAAAGTACTCCAACACAGACTGAAGCAAAACTGACTTCAAATATTCTCCTAATGATAAATTCCTGATTTTCGTGACTTGATTCATTTCATTTACACAAGCAGATCATTGCTAACGAGCATTCCTATGAACGCTTGGTAGCGATGATTTGGCCAACCCTCAGCCAGTGTAATACAGCCCTTAAAGGGTTTCTTCAGGAATCGGCATGAACTTGAAATGTGCAGCTTTGTTCTGGTCTTTAGAATAGCTCCTCCTCTACTTATTCATACTAGTTTCTCCCTGCTCTGCTTTGGCAGAACAGAGCCTGGCCCTTTCTCTTCTAAAAAGTAATATTTTTTCCGGGACAGCTGTTATATTCTGCCTTGCACATACCTGTATAACTGCACCCATAGTCTAGGGGCTGTAGTGTACCTCTGAATGCTTCTGTTTTAATACAGAGGAATACAAAGTTTTTTCTGATCAGATGCCACATCTTGCAGGGATGGATAAAACATGGATATGGATAAAACACATGCTTACAGAATGTAGTGTACTCCTTCAGATCAGACTTCTTGGCATGACTTGCACTCCAGTGACACATACCAATGATTTTATTATTACGCTTATCTGTAAGTATTGGCTGTTTGCTGAGTTCCAGACATTGAGTGGTACCAACAAAGGCGTTGACTCTAGTCTGATTCAATCACATCCCTTCTGATGAACTATTCTTCACCTGAACTGATTCATGGATGTAATACATTACATTGTTATTCTAAATTCCTCTAAGTATAAAAAAGTTTGCAACTTGAGAGAAAGTTGCAAAGCTGTGTTGAAAGTGGTAATTGTGGGAATGTTTTGGTACTACATCAAGAAAGTATTTCAGTATAATTATGGTATTATTTAGGCAATGTAGGTGGGTATTATCTAGGTAATTCTCAATGGTGCGATTTGGCATTTATTATATGAACAACAGCTCGTCCAGAACAGACAAATTAACTACACCTTCATATAGATGCACACAAATGAAAATTGCACATACAGACTCATACACACATATACGATACTAGCATACATATACAGATGGATGAAAACACACACCGCCCATACACAAGCTTCACAGCCCTACCTTCTACTTTGAGTGACAGCTGTAGCATCCAACCAGGAGACCGCTTAGTCTCTCCCCAGAAAATTGTAGCATGATCTGAAGTGCTAAAATGTCAAATCACACTCTTGCTATTTGAGTTCTGGAGGCACATGGTCCCACAGCTGCCTTCCCCATTGCCACAATGAAAGTTCCACCATTTATTCACTGCTACAGCACACCGTGTTCTGTCCTCATCCGTAGTTCCATTCCACGGCCCCACAAAAAGTATAGAGCATTTTCTATGAGTGCAGTGGCCATGTGTGACCCGAAAATTGCAGAGCGCACATGGGCCAGTATCCGTGTTTCGCGGAGCCGCAATTTGCGGTCTGCGAAACACATACGGCCGTCTGAATGAGCCCTAAAGATGTGAGCTGCAACAAACTGACATGGTTGTAATATTTTAGTTCCTAAAAATCTTTCAGCTGAAGTGACATCAGTGATTAGACAAAATGTACCACTCGTAGATGTCACTTCAGCTAAGATGAGAAAATCATCCCTGATCATATATATTTAGAGAAACTTCTGACATAGGATCCATTCACACAACTATGTCCATTTTGCAAACCACAAACAGATCCACAAAACAGCTCAGTACGGACCCGTTGACTTCAATGGGTCTGCAATCCACATTATGCAGTAAAGAATGGGAAATGCTCTAACCTTTACGGCATGGCCGCACGGACCCGTAAGCATGTGGAAGCCAGCTTCGCATCCTGTGGCCTCTGAAGTTAGAGGATAAGTAGCTGTAATATATATATATATATATATATATATATATATATATATATATATATAATCTCACATCTCCAGCATTGTAGTAACCCTAGTTTCCATGGAAAGATGTCTTTTCAGTGGATCCATCAGCATCAGTCTTTTAGAGCAGGGGTGCACAACCAGCACCCCCTGTTGCCATTCTGTGTGCCCCCCACAGACATGCTAGTTTTTGTCTAGTGGCTGATCAAATATATTTTACATGTCAGAAAATAGGAATGGCACCAGGGGCTGATTGGCCATAGATCTTACAGGGAAATTTCCTGGTGGCCCAATGCCCCGGGGGCCGCCTGAGCCATCCTCATGGCCAGCCAGTGAAAGTGTTTGGGATGTATTTTGTGCTGCTGGCAACAGTGTTTTGTGCTCGACTGTGGTATGGCTCTGTTGAGGTGGTATAATGTGCTACAATATGATATTGCTGGCCCGTCTACTTGTGTTGGCCTTGCCTTCTATTAACTTGGACCTGACTACAAAACAGGGCCACTTTAAGTTCCCAGTCTGCCCCTGAATGGCATGTAGCACGGAGAAGGCTGAAGAAAGCCCATCTCTTACTATCTTCTACAGGGAATCTATCGAGAGCATCCTGAGCAGCTGCATCAGTGCCTGGTTTGGAAACTTCACCGCCTCGGATTGCGAGAACCTACAGCGGGTAGTAAAGACAGCTGAGCCTGAGTGGTTAGTGCCTCTCTCTCCTCCATTACAGAAACCTACACCACACACTGTACCTGCAAAGCCTAAAGCATCAAGAAAGATGTCATACACCCCTCAAACACACTTTTCACCCTACTGTCTGGCAAAAGTTTCCAAAACATCTGTACCCCCACAACCAGGTTAGACAATAGCTTCTTCCTGCAAGCCATCATACTGCTGAACAAATGAGCACTGGACTCAACATTAGGTATGCACTGCCCTAGTCTTTTTGTATATTTGTAAGTGTACCCATATACATAGTAACATAGTCTATCAGGGCCGAAAAAAGACATCTGTCCATCCAGTTCGGCCTGTTTTCCTACAAGTTGACACAGAGGAAGGCAAAAATCACCTGTGAGGTAGAAGCCAATTTTCACCACTTTAAGGGAAAAAATGCCTTCCCGACTCCAATCAGGCAATCAGAATAACTCCCTGGATCAACGACCCCTCTCTAGTAACTATAACCTGTAATATTGTTACCCTCCAGAAATACCTCCAGGCCTCTCTTGAACTCTTTTAGTGAACTTACCATTAATACCTCCTCAGGCAGAGAGTTCCATAGTCTCACTGGTCTTACCGTAAAGAATTCTCTTCTATGTTTGTGTACAAACCTTCTTTCCTCCAGGCGCAGAGGATGTCCCCTCGTCACAGTCCTGGGGATAAACAGATCATGGGAGAGATGTCTGTACTGACCCCTGATATATTTATACATAGTTATTAGATCTCCCCTCAGACATCTTTTTTCTAAAGTGAATAACCCTAATTTTGATAATCTTTCTTGGTACTGTAGTCCACCCATTCCAGTTATTACTTAAGTTGCCCTCCTCTGAACACTCTACAGCTCTGCTATGTCTGCTGAGCCCAGAACTGTACACAGTACTCCATGTGTGGTCTGACTAGTGATTTGTAAAGTGGCAGGACTATGTTCTCATCATGGGCATCTATGCCCCTTTTGATGCAACCCATTATCTTATTGGCCTTGGCAGCAGCTGGCTGACACTGGTTTCTACAGCTTAGTTTGCTGTTCACTAAAATTCCTAGGTCCTTTTCCATGTCAGTTACCCAATGTTTTACCATTCAGTATGTACTGGTGACTTGCATTATTCCTTCCCATATGCATAACCTTACATTTGTCAGTGAGAAACCTCATCTGCCACTTCTCTGCCCAAGCCTCCAGTCTATCCAGATCCATCTGTAGCAGTGTACTGTCCTCTTCTGTGTTAATTACTTTACACAGTTTAGTGTCATCGCCAAAAAATGATATTTTACTGTGCAAGCCTTCTACAAGATCATTAATAAATATATTGAAGAGAATAGGGCCCAATACTGACCATGTACTCAAAGCTGTATATGGTCGAAATGACAATAAAATCTTTCTTATAGGCTTTCATAGCATATATTTTTGCTATGCCATTAATGTCTGAGTTGGTAATACCCCTTTAAAGAGGACCTGTCACCACTCCTGACATGTCTGTTTTAATAGCTTCATACATTCCTCTTGTAATAACCATTCTGGAGCATCTATGCTTATGGCTCTATGTTGTGCCATTCCTTTATTATTTCTACTAGAAGTTATGAATGAATTGCTAGCAGTCTGCAGTAAGGATACAGAGGGGAGGTAAGCAGTTGGGGGTGTGTACCTGCACAGACTCACACAGACTTTTCAGACTGTGCAGGTACGCACCCCCAACTGGTTACCTCCCCTCTGTACCCTTAGCTCAACTTCAGTGGTTGGAAGGTCATCCAAGACATTTAGGGAAACTTTGAGGTCATGTGGTAATCCTGTGATATTACTGGGATAACCGAATGTCGCTGTGTAACATTGGCCTCAAACCGCAAAGAAAAAGGTTACCAGTCAGCACATTCCAATGCGCAAGTGCATGCTGCTGTGGCTAGAAACACAAAGTAAAAAAATACAATGCAACCAGTGGCGTAACTAGAACTAACTGGGCCCCACAGCAAATTTTTGAATGGGGCCCCCCCAGAAACCTCCTCGCAACCCCGAACTCACATGCAACCCTCACTCTTGTGGCTAGTCAAGACTGAGCTCTCCCAGACAAGACCTGACAGCCGCTCCATCCGCTTTCTATAGTGTCACTGTATATAATTTCACTGTATAATACTGTTGAGGGGGGGCCTGACAATAAAATCTTTTAGTCTCCCTCCTGAGGGGGCCCCTTGTGGGTCTGGGCCCCAAAGCAGCTGCTTCCCCTGCTTCCCCTATTGCTACGCCCCTGAATGCAACATCACTCTGTAAACCAAATAAAGTACAAAAATGCCATAGTAATAGAGAATATTCTGGTGCTAATGCTATGTTTATTTTGTAAATTTGAGATTTGTACAAAATGATTTGGGCCCGTCTGCCAAACGTCAAGGCGATCTCTGTAAGATGGGAACCTAACACTAAATACTACCTGTTATGTGGCATAACAACCACCATAAAATTCAGGGAGTGCAGGTCCCACATGCATGCTGGGTCCACCCCTCTTATATGGACAGATTATTGGGCCAATTATCAGGAATGAACATTTGTATGATCGCTTGTTCCTGAAAATTGCCCTGTGGGCCATCAATCACCAGATGAACAAGAAAACGCTTGTTTATTGGGTGAAAGCGTTTTTATCCTATACAGTGGAGAGAGCCAGAAGGAGACGGACTCACACCAATCTGATAATGATGACTCAGAAACCCTGTTAACACTGTGGTAATTTAATGACATTAATATAAAAAGTTTTGAATCATTTTACAGGATTTGCATTGTTGCAGCATGCACATAACCCCATACCTGGAACCACATCAAATTAAACTCCTAAGTCATTAAATCTTTATTCAGTTATCTGGACTCCTCCAAGTCTAAATAGTCCACACCTACAGTCCAAGTTTCATTTGTAGCTAAACTTTTCTTCATATCACATTATACGTAGAATTGTGCATCACCACATCCCTTGTCGCACCCACTGTGTCACTGCATATTCATATAGAAATGCGTCATCAACATAGTATGTGTGGGAAGAAATGAGGTTCACCGATGTGAATGACTGGTCAGTGATGAAGCAGGGACTGGAAAAGTATCAGTCTACACTGCCAAATGGGATAGAGTGCAATGTGACCTATGGAACGGAGCTGCGCTTAGTATGTCCTATGTATAACCAAATATGTATGTGTAACCCAAGTGATATAAGATTGTTAAAATTACCTTCGGTGTTGAACCTTTATCGCTATGACAGTGATGTATACATATATCTCAGTAAATAAGCGTTCTCCATGTTTTCTCGCTGTCCTGGGTTTCTGTTATCATTCAGAAAAATTTAAAATGAGATCCCTGTGGGTGTTCTGTGAATAATTCATATGACAAGTGCTGCCATTCAGCAATTCCGTAACTCATGGCTGCAAGATCCAGATGATTTATTCGTCCTCCTTCCTATTTAACATTAAAGGGGTTGTCAGAGATTTTCAAATTGATCGCCTATCCTAAGGATAAAAAACATTCTGTAATAATGGTAAAATGCCATACACCCTGCGACTGTCTGTGTTCTTCTGCATGTTCTGATGTCTCTTTTGCCCCAGCTGTCAATGTCTTCTTGTATTGGTGCCCACCTCTGTGATTACACTCTACATGTCATCAGAGCTGTAGCTAGGGGTTCAGCACCTGAGTGGGTGAAAAAAAACACATCCATCACTTGAGTGGGCCACCAACCAAAGTAGCACCTCAGCATGGCCTCTACCAGTGCCACTAAATAACAACTGAATAACAATACCATGCTGCTACTGAACAAAAACACTGTACAAAGACCAATATTATCAATAAACTATAAGCTAAAACCACATAGTGACTGAATATTACCACCAATCCACTACACAATATCCAATACGACTAATATTACCAACAAATAGTGACCATACAGTTTACACAGGGTTACACAAGCCCTCTGTAAACCACTTACCGTATTTTTCGCAATATAAGAAGCACTTTTCTACATCCCCCAAAAGTTGAGGGAAAATGTCATTATGGAAGCGCTTATTACTACAGGAGGACAAGGGAGCGGTGAATGCAGCGTTCCCTGTGCGGGCTCTGTATTCACCGCTTCCCGGACTTCCTTGGCCGCATGCTGTGCTGTGTCCTGCACACAGCATGAGGACGTCAGTGCTCTGTGACCTGACGCTATGTGAGTTGGGTCACAGCACAGAGTGGCAAGAAGACAAGAGCGTTGCATGACAGGAGTGGTGGCAGCGTCCAGACCAGGAGAAGTAAGTTGATTTTCTTTTTTTTTGTCTGCTCTAAGGATGGGAGTCTAAATGAAGGTCATTCACAATGAGGCTCTGATCTGAGGTCTGATTGGGGGCTATTCACATTGGGGGTCTGATCTTAGATCTGATTGGGGTCTTATTAATATTGAGGGTTTGAGCTGAGGTCTGATTAGGGCTCTGAGTTGAGGTCTGATTACCATTGAAGATCTGATTGGTGGCCTGATCCGAGGTCTAGTGAAAAATATTTTTTCTTATTTTCCTCCTCTAAAACCTAAGTGCGTCTTATAGGGCGAAAAATATGGTAAGTTAATGCGGTACTTTAAATCGAATGACTTGTTGACATACGTGTCTTTTGATTGGAGTTCATTTTTCTCGTCCATCCAGCTCAGACCACCATGACAATTTCTACAGTCCATGACATGTCTGCAGACTTTGGCCCCTTCATTTTTCCAGAATCCTCCCTATATTTAACCAACCAAACTACATCCTCACATCTTAATATGCAGTGTCCGGGTTTGGGGTCCCCTGGACACCGTCGAGGTGTCACCACGTGTTACTGCTCTCCGGAATGGCTGTTAAGGCGTGGTGCACCCCAATGGGAAATAAGTCCAGAGAGTCAGGGTCTGCAGTAAACCAGGGTGCTTCTTTACTGGAATTCAGGTGCAAAACAATACAGGCGAGGCATAGGACTGGCTTCTCCAATCTCCTCCCTAGCAGAAGAAGGGTTTGGTGCTGAGGAAAGGCCTGCGCTAGCTGTCCCTCTTTCTCTTCAGAAGGCTGGTACCCTGGTCCAAAGTAAGAAGTTTTTAACTTTGCATAGGGTAAATATACAAATGTCCAATTTCTAAGTGCTCCTGGCTCCCGGGCACTGCAAATACCCAAAGAAAGTAGCAATACCCCTGGTGTCCCCCTAGAAATGAAAAGTGCCCCCCTTTTGCCCCATAGACAGTAACAATGCCCCCTGTATGATCCTTTGAAAGTAAGAATGCCCCAAATGCCCCTAAAAAGTAATAATGGCCCAAGTGTTCCCTAAAAAGTAATAGTGTTCACTGAATGCCCTCCTAAAAAATATGAATGCCCCTTGAGTGGCCCAGCAGTGTACTGATATGTGAGGTATAATAGATGTAGTGTGTACAGATATATAGTATAAACAGCAGTGTACTGATATGCCAGGTATGAGGTATAATAGACGCAGTGTGTACAGATATATAGTATATACAGCAGTGTACTGATATTTGAAATACAAGGTGTAACTTGTACCGCACATATCAGTACACTGCTGTATATACTATATATCTGTACCCACTGCATCTATTATACCTCATATCTCACATATCAGTACACTACTGTATATACTATATATCTGTACCCACTGCATCTATTATGCCTCTTGTCATTTGACCTTCAGGAACATGTAACCAGTTATGTCACACCTTTTGTTACCCACTACATTCTAGCTTCTGCAGAGGATTATAATACAGTGTGTGTACGCTGTATTCAGGGGGCACATAGAAGAGGCACTATACATGAAAGAGGGCACATAGACGAGACACTGTTACAAAAAAGAAGGCACTATTACATAAAAGGGGCACATAGAAAGAGGCACTAATACATAAAGGGGCCAATAGAAAGAGGCACTGGATTACATAAGGGGCACATAGAAGAAGGCATTATACATGAAAGGGGCACATAGAACAATTCATTACATAAAGGGGGCACATAGAAAGACACTATACAAAAAGGGCCCATAGAAGAAGCATTATACATAAAAGGGGCACATAGAAAGGACAATATACAGAAAAGGGCGCATAGAAGAAAGCATATATACATAAGAAGGGGCGCACTAGAAGGAGGCCTTATACATAAAAGGGGCACATAGAAAGAACCCAATGTATACATAAAAGGGGCACATTAGAAAGAAGCATTATTACATAATGGGGCCCATAGAAGAGGCATTATACATAAAAGAGCACATAGAAAAGGCATATACATAAAGGGGCCCATAGAAGAGCATTATACATAAAAAGGGGCCATAGAAGAGCATTATACATAAAAGAGGGGCACATAGAAAAGGCATTATACATAAAAGGGGGCCCATAGAAGAGGCATTATACAAAAGGGGCACATAGAAGAAGGCATTATACATAAAAGGCCCATTAGAAGAGGCATTATAAAAAGGGGCACATAGAAGAAGCATTATACATAAAAGGGACATAGAAGAGGCATATACATAAAACATAATTAGGGTACAAGAGGCCATAGAGGAAGCATTTACATAAAAGGAGCAACAGAAGAAGCCATTATACATAAAAGGGGCACATAGAAGAAGCATTATACATAAAGGGGTACATAGAAAATTAACATAAAGGGGCACATAGAAGAAGTATATACATAAAGGGAGCACACAGAAGAAAGCATTATACACAAAAGGGGCACATAGAAGAAGCATTATACAT
>ONZH01024825.1:0-120324 GCA_900303285.1 Rhinella marina | reverse complement strand
AAGGGGAAAGTGTATTTTGGAGTTCAGGAGGTGGCCTTTTTGGGATACATTTTTGACCCCTTTTTCTTTCAAGATGGACCCAGCTAAAGTGCAGGCCATTCTTGATTGGGTGCGACCTTCCTCCCTGAAGGCGCTCCAAAGATTTTTAGGTTTCGCGAACTTCTACCGTAAATTTATTAAGAATTTCTCGGTAGTGGTCAAACCAATTACGGATCTTACTCGCAAAGGAGCTGATCTTGTTAATTGGTCCCCTGCAGCTATTGAAGCTTTCGAGAAGCTAAAGAGGTGTTTTACTAATGCTCCTGTGTTAATCCAGCCTGACCAGAGCAAGCCCTTTGTAGTTGAGGTGGATGCATCTGAGGATGGTGTGGGGGCAGTACTGTCCCAGGGGTCTTCCACCTTAACTAATCTCAAAACCATGCGCCTTCTTCTCCCGTAAGTTTCCTCTTCTGAAAGGAATTATGATATTGGTAATAGGGAGTTACTGGCAATTAAGTGGGCATTTGAGGAGTGGCGTCATTTTTTAGAAGGGGCATTACACCGCATTACGGTACTCACGGATCATAAAAACCTTATGTTTCTGGAGTCCGCTAAACGGTTGAATCCTAGACAGGCAAGGTGGGCTTTGTTCTTTACTCGTTTTGATTTTTGTGTTACCTTTAGACCTGGAAGCAAGAACATTAAGGCTGACGCCTTATCCCGAAGCTTTCAGGCGTATCAGCCTCCTGATGTTCCTCCTGAGCCCATCCTGCCGGCTGACATCATCGTGGCCGCTACCTCCTCTGATCTTGCATCTGAAATCTCGGCAGGACAACATCTGGCTCCCACTGGTACCCCCAATGACAAATTATTTGTGCCGGCTCATTTGCGTTTGCGACTGCTGGGTGAGTGCCATAACTCTGCATTATGTGGACATCCTGGTATCAATGCCACTAAGGAGTTAGTCTCTAGGCATTATTGGTGGCCATCGATTTCCAGAGATGTTCAGGCTTTTGTAACTGCGTGTAACACTTGTGCCAGGTCCAAAAATCCCAAGACTCGGCCTATGGGTGAGCTACATCCATTACCTATACCCAGTAGACCATGGTCACATCTGTCCATGGATTTCATAACGGATTTGCCTTGCTCTGAGGGTAAAACTGTGATTTTAGTTGTGGTTGACAGATTCAGCAAGATGTGTCATTTTATTCCGTTGTGTAAACTACCATCTGCTAAGGTCTTGGCTTCTGTATTTATGGACCACATTGTTAAACTGCATGGTATTCCTGAGAATATTGTTTCTGACAGGGGGGTGCAGTTTGTGTCCAAGTTCTGGAGGGCCTTCTGTCATAAGATTGGCATTTCTCTGTCCTTTTCGTCTGCCTTTCATCCAGAGACCAACGGTCAGACTGAGCGTCTTAACCAATCTGCTGAGCAGTTTCTCAGGTGCTATGTGGCAGATAACCAGCATGTGTGGGCCAGATACCTGTCTCTGGCTGAGTTTGCCATTAATAACCATGTAAATACATCCTCTGGGGTATCGCCGTTCTTTTGTAACATGGGTTTTCATCCGCGTTTTGGTTCTTTTTCCTCATCTACTTCTGTTGTCCCAGAGGTCAATGTTTTTTCTCAGGAACTGTGCACAGTTTGGGCACAGGTTCAATTGAACCTGAAAAAGGCCCAAGAGATACAAAAAGCTAAGGCTGATAAGAGACGCTCTAAGGGTGTCGATTTTAAGTTGGGGGACAAAGTTTGGTTGTCCACTAAGAATTTACACATGAAGGTACCATCGTATAAGTTTGCGCCTCGCTTCATTGGGCCATATAAAATCACCAAGGTGATTAATCCGGTGTCCTTTAAGTTGGGTTTACCCGTCTCGCTGCGCATACATAACGTATTTCATATTTCCCTGCTTAAACGTTATGTTGCTCCTGTTGGTCCTGAGGAACAGTCTCCACCTCCGGTTGAGGTGGCGGGACAAATGGAGCATGAGGTTGCTAGGATCGTTGACGTAAGGAAGGTCCGAAACTCCTTCCAGTATCTTGTGCATTGGAAGGGGTTCGGGCCAGAGGACAGATCTTGGGTACCGTTGACCAGGATGCATGCAGACTCGCTTATCAGGAAATTTCATCTGCAGCATCCTGATAAACCGGCTCCCGCTGGTAAGGGTCCGGTGGCCCCTCGTGAAGGGGGGGTACTGTCATGGGAAGCAGGCGGCGCGCTTCCCTCATGCAGTGCCTGTCATGGGAGGCCGACGTCGCTCTCCCTCTGCAAGGCGTCGCCGGACCTCTCCGCCCCCCTAGAGACGAGCAGTAGGGAATTGAAGTGCTGGTCTGGTCAGCCAGCACTTCATCAGTTAATTCTCTGTTTGGGTTTAGCCATGTGGTGCTGATCACACCACATGGCTACTTTACATATTGTTTTGACAGCTTGCTCCGCCTCAGGTCATGTGATGCTGGCCACATCACATGATCCTGGGCGGGCTATTTAAAGATGGCAACTTCCTCATTCAGTGCCTGTGATTAGTCTTCTCCCTTTGATCAGTGCTGTGTGTGACCTTGCTGTATTGGATATTTTGGTATTTCGGATTTTGGACTCGGACTTTGACTATTCTTTGCTTGACCCTTTGTATGTGATGTGACCTCCTGTATTTGACCCGGCTAGTTTACCATTCTGTTATTGTGTTTGTACTGTCTGTGTTTGGTCTCTCCCTGTGTATCCCTTTCCCTCCCTGTGCACTTACGCAGTATAGGGAACGCCGCCAAGTTACGGTGTTGCCGCTTAGGGCTCCAACTGTAAGTAGGTAGGGAAAGAGGTGGGTTTCAGTACAGGGCACACTTTCCCTTGTCTCCCCCGTGACAGTATGTCTGTCTGTCTTTCTGTGTAGCCGGATCCGGAATGACCCCCCATTGCAAGTCAATGGAGGACAGATCCGGATTACTGGTGTGTCACACCAAACGGATCCGTCCCCATTGACTTGCATTGGGGGTCATTCCGGATTCGGCTTGGTGCGGATGCCTGGACCGGAGAGAAAACCGCAGCATGCTGCGGTTTGTTCTCCGGTCTGAAGATGGAACGGAATGCTTTCAGGAGCATTCCGTTGTCTTCAGTTCAGTTTTGTCCCCATTGACAATGAATGGGGACAAAACTGAAGCGTTTTTTTCCGGTATTGAGCCCCTATGACGGAACTCAATACCGGAATTTAAAAACGCTAGTGTGAAAGTAGCCTTACTAAAATAGTTGCAAATGTCCCTTAATAAATGAACCCCAGTGTTTTCCTTTCTTCCAAGCATGCATATTTATGATAGGGTCAGGAGCAGGGGCGTAACTACCATAGTGACAGACCATGTGACTGCTATGGGGCCCAGGGCAAGAGGGGCCCAGTCTTAGTTGAGATTCTCTTCTCCTGAGGGTGAAAACTTGGTCAGGACTCTACCAACGAACAACTTTTAGCAAATGAAGCAGTGGAAAAATGGCCCAGGGGTCATTGAAAAGGGTTTAGGCAGAAACCCTTCTGTTCGGTGGGGGGCCTGGTTTGATCCTTGCTAAGGGGGCCCTTACTACTCTATGTACACCACTGGTCAGGAAAGATAGCTACCAAACATTAATATCTAATGTGTACAGCCATCAATGTGTAAATAGTCATAAGCGAGAAAATTCATAAACTTTCCAATATACTTTGTACTTCAATTCCTCATTATTAAGAAAATGCCATTAACAAATGGGGATAATCTTGCTGATATTCAAAGGTGAAAAAAAAACATCTTACCCCAGGGCAGAGAGCTCAGTTGTTAGCAATACTCTGTGAGCTAAATACAGAACAAAGCTCCTGTCCTTGATTTATGGAAATTTTACAGTGTGATATTATTATTATTATTACATTTTGTAATATATTTTGTTTCAATTCCCCAACATTTTTTATATTTCTGCTTACTACTCTTGAATGAAAACACATGCCACTCTATCATGCCAATACAGCAAAGTCTACTTGAAGATAGAAGTATACTGCCACCTTTAGGCTGTATGAATTTTCAAACATTATACCATAAGAAGAAAATTGGTAGGCTAAACATCAAAAATTTCTAATATTTGCTTTGTAAATATATTTATATTCTGCTAAAGAGATGAATAAACTATTTATTCAAAAAGTGTCTAAAAAGATCGCAGCTATGTTACTCTAGATAAAGCATTGTCAGACAGGGGCTTTTTGTGGCCATAGCAATATGTATGTCGCTATATCATGCACATAAAATAGCTGGTTGACTTCCTCCTCTTTCCCATAAACTGTATGTTTTTTCTTTTGCTCTCAAAAAATTGTAGTATACTCCACTTAAAAGGGTATTTTGGTTTTTGCAAATTATCCCCTATCCACAGAAGATGGAGGCAGCGCTCTCTCATGTTCCCAAATCCAATGTCATTGCAGGTCTCAAGGGGGTTCCACTGTCATAGATCCACAGATAAATCCAAACCAAAAAGTTGAACAGCACACACTAAATCCATGTAATATTCGTGCGCAATGTATTTTTTCTATCAGTTTTGCACATCTAGAGACTGAAATTTTTGCCCATTCTTCCTTGCAAAACAGCTCAAGCTCTTTGAGGTTGGATGGAGAGAGTTTGTGAACAGCAGTTTTCAGCTCTTTCCACATATTCTCAATTGGATTCAGGTCTGGACTTTGACTTGGCCATTCTAAGACCTGGATACGTTTATTTTTTAACCATTCCATTGTAGATTTTGCTTTATGTTTGGGATCATTGTCTTGTTGGAAGATAAATCTCCGTCCTAGTCTCAGGTCTTTTGCAGACTCCAACAGGTTTTCATCCAGAATGGTCCTGTATTTGGCTCCATCCATCTTCCCATCAATTTTAACCATCTTCCCTATCCCTGATGATGAAAAGCAGGCCCAAACCATGATGCTGCCACCACCATGTTTGACAGTGGGGATGGTGTGTTCAGGGTAATGAGCTGTGTTGCTTTTAAACCAAACATCTTTTTGCATTGTTTCCAAAAAGTTTGATTTTGCTTTCATCTGACCAGAGCACCTTCTTCCACATGTTTGGTGTGTCTCCCAGGTGGCTTGTGGCAAATTGTATAGATATCTTTGAGAAATGGTTTTCTTCTTGCCACTCCATAAAGGCCAGATTTGTTTAGTGTTCGACTAATTGTTGTCCTATGGACAGACTCTCCCACCTCAGCTGTAGATCTCTGCAGTTCATCCAGAGTGATCATGGACCTCTTGGCTGCATCTCTGATCAGTCTTCTCCTTCTTTGAGATTAAAATTTAGAGAGACGGCCGGGTCTTGGTAGATTTGTAGTGGTCTGATACTCCTTCCATTTCAATATGATCGCTTGCACGGTGCTCCTTGGGATGTTTAAAGCTTGGGAAATCTTTTGGTATCCAAATCCGGCTTTAAACTTCGCCATAACAGTATCATGGACCTGCCTGGTGTGTTCCTTGGTCTTCATGATGCAGAACCCTGAGACTATCACAGAGCAGGTGCATTTATACGGAGACTTGATTACACACAGGTGGATTCTATTTATCTTCATCAGTCATTTAGGACAACATTGGATCATTCAGAGATCCTCAATGAACTTCTGGAGTGATTTTTCTGGACTAAAAGTAAATGGGCCGAATAATTTTGCACGCCCCACTTTTCAGTTTTATTATTACAAAAAAAGTTTAAATGATCCAATAAATTCCGTTCCACTTCACAATTGTGACCCACTTGTTGTTGATTCTTCACCAAAAATTTAAAATGTTATATCTTTTTGTTTGAAGCCTGAAATGTGGCAAAAGGTTGAAAAGTTCCAGGGGGCCGAATACTTTCACAAGGTACTGTATGCCCCCTGTATTCCTGGCTACTCTCAACTCCTTGACATGGCGTGTGCTGATGCCATCATGTCACACACACTGATGTTATGTCGTTGACATCCTAATGGACAACCATCTCTCACAAGCATACATGCTCAAATTGCTATAAAAATTGCTTTTTCTTTCCGATGCTGTATGTCAATGTAATGTGTGTGTGTTTTTTTGTCATAGTTTGATAAATAGCCTTTAGCCCAAAACATTGCCTTCTACTGTTTGATGTCACTGGATTGTTAATAAATTATACACAAATATTGCATGAATTTAGCGTGTGCTGTGCTACCTTTTGGTTTGTGCGTGGCCAACTTCAAAATCAGTTTCTGTAATCCTGCTGCGGACACTTTCCTTAACCCCTTAGTGACCACCCATACGCCTTTTTACGGCGGTCACTAAGGGGCCTTAGGCTGGGCCGCCGCTTTTTCACGGCGGCCCAGTCTAAGCGCTGCACGGGTCTCCCGTGCAGCGGGGAGCACGGGCCCGGCTCTCACATGATAGCCGCGGCCCTGCTCTAACAGCCCGGACCGGCAGGAGTGCCGATCCGGGCTGTTTAACACTTTACATGCCGTGAGCAATGGCGCCCGCCGCATGTAATGTGCTGACAGAGGGAGCGGTCTCCCTCTGTCTCCCATCGGCACCCTGCAAAAGCGATCGCAGGGTGCCGATGTGTGGGAAGGCTGGCAGGGGTCTGATCTAGGCCCCAGACCAGCCTTGAGTAGATACCAGCAGGCTGCGCCTCTCTGGCGCCACCTGCTGGTCAAATTCTGAATAGCATTGTCATTAAAATGCAATGCACTATAGGGATAATGCATTGCATTTTAAAGGCAATCAGAATATTGATTGTTAATAGTCCCACAAAGGGACTATAAGTGGTAAAAAAAAAGTAAAAAAAAAAAACACATTTATTCTATTAAAAAAATCCAATAAAAAATAAAAAATATTATTTTTTTCCATTGAAAATACGCTTTTCAATGAAAAAAATTGCAAAAAAAAAAATCTCCCCCATATGTTTGGTATTGCCACGTCCGTAATGACCCGGACTACATAAATATCACGAAAATGAGCCCATACGGTAAACACAATAAAAAAAAAAATTAAAAAAAACAAGGACAGAATTGCTAATTTATTCTTAGTTGCCACCGAAAAACGTATAACAAGCAATCAAAAAGCGTCATTACTAAAAAGGATACAATGAAATACAAGTTGTCCCGCAAAAACGTATAACAAGCAATCAAAAGCGTCATTTACTAAAAAAGGATACCAATGAAAAATACAAGTTGTCCCGCAAAAAATTAAGCCCCCACACAACTCCATAGAAAGAAAAATAAAAAAAATAAATGTTCTTGGGAATCAGCAATGCAAAAACTTTTTTTTTCTTAAAAAAAAGGATTTTATTGCAAAAAAGTAGTAAAACGCAAAAAAACTATATGTATTTGGTATCATTGTAATCGTATTGACCCAGAGAATAAATATATGTTGTAATTTATACCGGAAAATGATCGCCGTAAAATTTATAACGTAAAAACGCAGTGGTGGTATTGCAGTTTTTCCCATTTCCCTCCCAGAAACAGTTAATAAAAGTTAATCTGAAAGTTATGTGTACCCCAAAATGGCACCATTAAAAACTACAACTTGTCCCGTAAAAAATAAGCCCTCATACATCTATATAGATGGAAAAATGAAAAAGTTATAGCTCTTGGAACACGACGATGAAAAAAGAAAAAAAAACGCTTGGTCACTAAGGCCAAAAACAGGCTGGTCACTAAGGGGTTAAACACACGAATATTGTTGTGGTAAGGGGTCTTGAAATATAAAGGCACACTGTGGTCCACAGATAAAAGTATTTTATATGGCTTCCCCATCCGTTATTTACTATACATACAGGTTCGCACTCTACTCTTGGCAAGTCTTGGTGGCAACATAGTTTGTAAGGGTGAAAAAGACATCTGTTCATCCAGTTCAGCCTGTTATCCTGCAAGTTGATTCAGAAGAAATCATCCCCTGTGAGGTAGAAGCCGATTTTCCTCATTATAGGGGGAAATAATTCCTTTCCGACTCCAATCAGGAAGTCAGAATAACTCCCTGGATCAACAACCCATCTCTAGTAACTATAACCTGTAATATTATTACCCTCCATATATTTATACATTGTTATTAGATCTCCCCTCAGTCGTCTTTTTTCTAAGACGCATAACTAATTTTGAAAATTTCTCTGGGTACTGTAGTCCACCCATTCCAGTTATTACTTTAGTTGCCCTCCTTTGAACCCTCTCCAGCTCTGCTATGTCTGCCTTGTTCACAGGAGCCCAGAACTGTACACAGTACTCCATGTGTGGTCTGACTATTGATTTGTAAAGTGTCAGGACTATATTCTCATCACGGGCATCTATGCCCCTTTTGATCCAATCCATTATCTTATTGACCTTGGCAGCAGCTGCCTGACACTGTTTTTCACAGCTTAGTTTGCTGTCCACATGTCAGTGTTACCCAGTGTTTTCCCATTTAGTATGTACGGGTAACTTGCATTATTCCTTCCCATGTGCATAACCTTACATTTGTCAGTGTTAAACCTCATCTGCCACTTCTCTGCCCAAGCCTCCATTCCATCCAGATCCATCTGTAGCAGTGTACTGTCCTCTTCCGTATTAATTACTTTACACAGTTTAGTGTCATCTACAAAGAATGATATTTTACTGTGAAAGCCTTCTTCAAGATCATTAATAAATATGTTGAAGAGAATAGGGCCCAATACTGACCCCTGTGGTACCCCACTAGTGACAGTGACCCAATCTGAGTATGTACCGTCAATAACCACCCTCTGTTTTCTATCACTGAGCCAGTTACTTACCCGCATACAGACATTTTCTCCCAGTCCAAGCATTCTGATTTTATATACTAACCTTTTATGTGGTACAGTGTCAAATGCTTCGGAGAAGTCAAGATATATGACATCCATCAACTCACCCCGGTCAAGTCTAGAACTTACCTTCTCATAGAAACTGATTACATTAGTTTGACAGGACTGATCCCTCATGAAGCCATGTTGATATAGTGTTATATGCTTATTTTCATTGAGATATCTCTTAGAAAACCTGCAAACAGTTTACCCACTACAGATGTTAAACTTACCCGCTTATAGTTTACAGGCCCTGTTTTGGTCCCCTTTTTGAATATTGGCACCACATTTGCTAAGCGCCAATCCTGTGGAATACTCCCTGTCAAAATTCGTAAATGTCAAAAATAAGGGTCTGTCTATGACATTATTTAATTCTCTTTGGTTTCAGGGGTGTATGCCATCTGGACCCAGTGATTTGTCTATTTTAATATTTTTAAGACGCTGCTGCAGTTTTAATGGGGAATTTTACCTTTACATTCTGTATTTCATCATTTCAGTTTATTTTCCTCAGTGAGTACAGTGGAGAAAAAATATTTAATAGCTTAGCTTTCTCCTCATCGCTCTCTGCAACTCCCCCATCATCTTCTTCAGATTTATACTTTTTACCATTTATATAATTGAAGAACATTTTAGGGTTAGTTTTACTCTCTTTGGCAATGAATCTCTATGTCTCCAGTTTGGCTTCTTTTATCTGTCTTTTACATATTCTATTTTTTCCCTTATATTTCTTCAATGATTCCTTGCTGCCCTCCTGTTTTACTAATTTAAATGCTTTCTTTTTGTCATTTATTGCTTCTTTTACATTTTATTCTTGTTCCTTACCCTTTTATTTCCATAAAGTATATACCTCCCACAATCTTACAGTTTAAGAAGCTTTTAAAAATATCCCATTTTGTGGCTGAATTTTTATTTTTGAGGATATTGTCCCAGTTAGTTAGGCCAATGGCCTCTCTTAGCTAGTCAAGTTTAGCTTTTTGGAATTTTGGTATTTTTGTGCCTCCCTGAAGAAACATTCTTTTGAATGACAATTGGAAGGTTATTATTTTATGGTCACTATTTCCCAGGTGTCCCCCAACCTGCACATCTGTTGTTCTGGCAGGTCTATTGGTTAATACTAAGTCCAGTATGGCTGTCCCTCTAGTCAGGTCCTGAACCAGTTGGGAAAGGTACAGGTCTTTAGTTATTGCCAAGAACCTGTTTCCTTTATGAGATGTACAGCTTTCAATTTCCCAGTCTATATCTGGGTAGTTGAAGTCCCCCATAATGATGACCTCATTATGATTTGCCGCCTCATCTCTTTCCTTTAGAAGTAGATTTTCTATAGACTCTTGTATATTAGGTGGCTTATAATAAACTCCTATTAGTATCTTATTATTGTTTTTGCCTCCATCTATTTCTACCCACAGTGACTCCACATGTTCATTATCCTCACTCAGGGGCATAGCTAAAGGCTCATGGGCCCTGGTGCAAGCGTTCAGCTTGGGCCCCCCTTCCCTTGGTGCTGTGTGTGTCTTCTTATGCGGCACAAGGGTCTTTGGGCCCCCTCAGGCTCCTGGGCCCAGTAGTGACTGCTACCTCTGCACCCCCTATAGCTACGCCCCTGTCCTCACTTATATCTTGTACTCAGAAGTATTTCATCTTTGAGCTCGGAAACTTCAGGTTAAGTTGACAACTGTGCAAAACAATAGATCAAAATGTCAGTAGATTCTGTTTTCGTTATTTTTTGTATGAGATAACTTGGCCAGTCAGTGGCCAACATTAAGAAAACAAAGGTCTCAACCATCTTTTTTGGCTACATTGTTTTAATGCTTTTGTTTCCTGTACTGCTACCTCCCATAATGTAAGAAATACAGTGGCAATAATATGAAGGATCTTGTACTGCCCAAGATAATATCTCTCTGTAATAGTGAGCAGAGATTATTACATTGCAGGAGCAACAATGCCACCTTCTTTTTGCCAGTGACTTGGTGGTCCAATCGTAAGCTGGCCAATTACAGCTAAATCATGTAATTCCAGTTAAAAATAAGCTATATATGCAGCTAAAATAGTCCCCTAATAGCAATCAGTATACATGCTAAAGCACAATAAGAAACACAAGAAACTCATTTTGTATTTAACAACTCTTTGTCAGCAGATTTAGTGTGCTGCTATATGTTCAGTTTTTTTAATGCAATTGTTTTAGCCAAAAATAGATGTGGATCATAAAAGAAGGGAAAGTATTAAATGCAGATAAAGATAGCAATGTTTCCATTTTTTGTTCCAATCCTCTCCTGGTTTGGGCATCAAAAAACCTGAACATGTGGCCATACCTTGTGGCAACTGACTGGTAAATCAGGGCCATGACACTATCAGCCTGCTGTGAAATGCTGCCATTAGTGTCATCACATTTTTACTAACATTAGATCTACTGTATTATTCTAACATTGGTTAATACATTTATGTTTCTGTAACATGACCACAGCTTATAAAGGCTGCAGTCAGTTAAAAGGGCTTCACCACTCCAAGGTACGTATTACCAAGGCAGTAGTGCAGACACGTTCACCCATTAATAGATGATCTTCAAACAAATTAAACAGGACATAACAAAAAGTATGTATGGGCAGCTTCTAGGACATCAAGCCTTAGCCAAAAAAGTATGCACCATGTTAATATTGAAAAACATGATTCACATCTTCATGTCGGCATATATTGGCACCATGGTCTGTTTTGAGCCATTCTAGCTCTTACTCATAACCATGATAAGACCATTCACATGTTGTCTATAGAGTTACATATTATCAAGAGATATATGGGTTAAATGGGTCCCAGGTAATACTTTAATGTCAGATATACCCAAAAAGTCAGATTGGAGGGATTGCTTGTAGGACAAGGGCAAGGTAGAATCATAATTGTGATGAGTAGGGGTTCTACCAGTCCCTTACTAGTTCTGCTGACAGAATCGGCTGTTCTTTTGTTCTTTACGTTAAAAACGTGTTGTCCAGCATTATAACTCCCCTCTCCCCTCCATAAACCACCAGCAAGTGAGTGTGTGACTCAATGGCAATACCAGACAAAGCCCACACACAGAAGTGATGTTTGTTTGGGGGAAATAGAGCAGTTTCCTTTTTCTAATACCGGACAAGGCATCCAAGGGCTCTTTTTTTAATTTCTGAACAAACTCCAAGGGTATGTGCACATTGAAGATTTTTGCACCAGAAATGGATGGCAAAAACCCAAGACTGGCTATATTGATATTCTTATTTAACAGACTGTTACCAGGTGACTGGTCCTGGCTGTGAGGTTTTTTTTTTGTATGTAACTGCTTATACACATAATGCAGGATTCCTTTTTTGTGTTGGTTGTACTATTTTTATTTGATATAAACTGGGGTTACCCTATAACCCTGTTGAAATATCAGCTTCTATCCTCACAACATAAGAAAGTTGGTTATTAACCCCTTCCCGACTGCCCATTGTGTATATAAGTACTATATGCAAATGCCCCATGCAGATAGCAAGTATATACATGTGCAGGCAGCGCTTTAATCCCAGAGCTGATCAGCTAGCAGGAGCAGGTCGGGTCCCGGCTGACAAAGACAGCGGGGACCTTGGGGAGAAGACAGGAAGGGTGGAGAGAGCAGGAAGCGGCAGAGCCTTTTCCTCTGTTAGTCCCGGGGGTGTCTGTGGCAGGGGCAGGAGCAGAGTTGCAGGGTCTTAGGAGACCCTGATCAGCCCTGCCTATGTGTAATGCCTCTACAGGGGGCTGTTTTCCCCTGAAACTGTGAAAAAAACTAAAAAAAAAGTCTTTTAATGGCCTCCAGGGGAACATATTATGTGCCAAAAATAAATTAAAATCTAAGTAAAAAATAAAAAATAAAAATACAAATAAAAAAATGTAAAAAAAAATATTGAAAATGCAGTCGGTAACAGAAACTGTCACCATAGTCGCCTCGTTCCCTAAAACCTATACATGTTATATATGAAGACGATCGTCACAAAATAGGGAAGCCATTGCAATAATTATTTTCTTATTGTCTCCTCTTACAGAGAAGAGTCACATTATTATGACCACCAGCTAATATCCAGAGTAAACTCTGTGCAATACAGACAGAAGCTAGAAGGGCTAGGAGTGACTCAATAAGGTCCTGATAGGTTGTCACAGATATCTGGAGCCATGCTGACTGTAGTGCATCCCACAGCTCTGGGAGGGTATGTGGTGGAGGATCCATAGTGCCAACATGATGATCAAGGTGGCCCCACAAAGGATCAATTGGGTTCAAATCTGGGGAATTAGGGGGCCATGGTAGGAAGTCTTGGTCATGCTCGTCCAACCAATGTCAGACATTTCTAGCCGTGTGATACGTATGTTGCATTGCCTTGCTGGAAGATCCCATCTCATTGTCTTGCTGGAAGAACCCATCTGCCCAAGGGAAAACAGTGAGCATGTATAGGTGTATGTGATCTGCAAGGATGGATTCATACCCAAATTGGTTGAGAGTGTCATACACATGGATAGGAGAATGCCACAAAAACATTTCCCAGACCATAATGCCGCCACCACCAGCTTGTGTTCTTTCAGAAATGGTTGCAGGTTGTTTGTTCTCTTTCTTGCTTGACATGCCAATGTCCATCCATTTCACAAAGCAGCAAATGTTTTTCAATGGAGAAGGCAATCCGGAAATTGAAACCTTTCTGCCAATGCAACTTTGTTAGCAAAGGTGCAGTGACCATCTGTCTGCTTTGGAGCCGCATACACAGTAGGGATCATTGAACTGTTGTTTGTCTGGAAGGCCTCTGGTTCATTTTGGCGGTGATCTGCTCCACTGTAGTGTGTTGATCCACCCTTGCACACTTTCGTAGCCAACATTCACCTCTCACATCAATGGCACATGGTTCTATGCAGTTTCCATGTTGCCTATTCACGATGGTGCCATTGGTCCACTCATAATACACTTTCACCACAGCAGCATGCGAGCAGTTCACAAAATGTGCAGTGTCAGAAATATGCCCACCCTTGGCCAAAAGCCAATAATCATCCCTTTTGAAACTCTGATATATCACCCCTTTTATCCATGACAGTAATGAGGGATATGAGCGCAAACAGCCTATCACACACCTTATATACCAACAAAGCCAACTCATGACACGATTTCCTTCATGAGCTACGAGCTGCTGACATCGAATGTAGGAAGTGGTCAGAATAAGTATATGTGATCTCTATTTATTCTAACAGTTATACATTATCAGTATATGCACCTGGTTATTGTAAGCGGTGAAATATACTATACTGACAACAGTGTTGTGATACAATCATTGCATTCAGGTGTTTCATTCCATCCCATTGCCACAGGTGTATGAAATCCGGCATCTATCCATACATTCTTTTGAAAGAAGGACTCGTTCTAAAGAGCTCACTGAATTCGAGTGGATTCCAAACCTTCTCTGGCATTAACATTGGCACAAAAAAAAACGTGCACCAAGAGCTTAATGGCATGGGTTTCCATTTCTCAGCAGATGCATGAAAGCCCTACATTACCACACACAATACCAAGCTTTAGGTGGAGTGGCATAAAGCTCCCACAGGACGAAACATACTTCTCTACCTGGCAGTCTGATAGATGAGTGTGGATTTACCGAATTCCAGGAGAACATTACCTGCCTGACTGCATTGTGCCGACCGTAAAGTTTGGTGGAGGAGGGATAATGCTATGGGTCTGTATTTCAGGGGCTGGCCCTTATTTCTAATAAAGGGAAATCTTAATACTTCAGCATATCAAGACATTTTGGACAACTGTGTACTTCCAACTTTGTGGGAACAGTTTGGGGAAGGCCCTTTTCTGTACCACCATGACTGTGCACCAGTACACAAAGCAAGGTACATAAAGGCATGGTTGGGTGAGTTTGGTGTAGAAAATCTTCCCTGGCCCACACAAAGCCTGGCCTAAACCCCATCAAACACCTTTGGGATGAACTAGAACGGAGATTGCTAGCCATGCCCTCTCATCCAACATCTGTGTCTGACCACACAAATGCTCTTCTGCATGAATGGGCAAAAATTCTCAACACACTCTAAAATGCTGTAGAAGAATGGACAATATTTTAGCTGCAAAGGGGGACTAATTACACATTTATGCCTATGGATTTATAATGGGATGTCATAAGAGCTCTTGTGAATGTAATTTGTAGGTGTCCCAATACTTTTGTCCATATAGTGTACAGTGCTCCCTCATGATACAATAGCCTCAGGATACAACATTTTCAACAAACAATGGTGTTTTCTGACCCATTGTCAAGGGTATATTAGACTGCCAAATTTTCTGCCCGATAATCGCTTACGAGAGTTCCTGTGAACGCTCATTAGTGATCATCTGGCAGTCTAATACTGCCTCTAAATGACGGTGAAAGAGCAAACGCTCGTTCATCAGGCAGTCCAGACCTTTCAGAAAGATCTAGACTTGCCGGCGGAAAATAGTTCTGTCTATCAGCAATCTGCCACTGGCACACCGCTGTCCTACATGGGGGATGAGCAATGGCATAGTGATCGTTCTTCCCCATGTTGTGGAGGACATTGCTACATGTCATAGTAGCGGTGTCCTCTGCGAGCTGTCTGCCGATTGCCGGGAGAGAACGTTTGCCTCCCGACAATCGCTAGCAGCATCGGGGTGTCTAATACACCCTTTAGTTGAAACTAGGTTCAACATATACAATATTTCAGACTCAGATGCAACCAATCAAGGCCACTTCTGTGGTAAAATAGTTATATTAGTTGCTAGTTAGCAACTATTCTTGGCTGTAATATGTAACTACTTGTTTTATCTTTCTTTGGGCCCATGCAAAAGACCGTATGCCCTCCGAGACATATGGTCTGTGAGCGGGCCATATGTCCCAGAGCGGCATTGATTGTGTACACGGGAGAGCACAGCATCGTAGGTTACTAAGATGCTGTGAGCATCGGGCCACCTGTGAGACTACTGTTCTGCACTCATATGTTTTAACCTACGATACTGTGTGCTCCCGCGCACATGATCAATGACGCTCTGAGACATATGGTCCGCTTATGGACATACGGTCATGTTCACACTTCAGTTATTTGGTCAGTTATTTCCATCAGTTATTGTGAGCCAAAACTAGTAGTGAAGTCTACTCAGGGATCAGGTGTAATGATTCGATTTTCACCTTTTCAGTGTTTTTGACCCGCACCTGAAGTGTGAACCCAGCCTTAGTTCTCTTCTTGTTTTTCTTACATTTTCATTTTCTCTCATCTTGAATAACATTTTGGAGATTTGGAACCAATCACTCAAGTTACAACATACCATGGTCGTCCTGGAACCAATTAATATTGTAACTTTAGGGACCACTGTGTATGCAGTGACCATGCCTTAACTGTAGATCACAAGTACTATTAAGACTCTACTGAGAGTCCCTGGTTTGTAGGCACCATCTCTTCCTCAGGATGTCCTTCTGATCTCCATAGTGACTGGCAAACATGTGTGTGCACATGCGATTCACTGGCACCAGTGAGATACTGGTTGAGATTATTTTACTTCTCATCATATCCATACCTGACACCTGTTTGGTCTTTATGGTGAGAAATGTACATTGAATGTGCATGTGCCTTTACAACCACCTGCGCTGAGCAAAGAAAGACACTTTAATTTTCTTTATTTAAACCACACCCATCATAACTAGTTCCAATGTATTGGGCATTTTGCATTTAGCAATGTATTGCCTCCTTTACATGTGCCCTGATGACCAGAGTAGGGGAAAAATGCATCAGGACATTTGACCTTGGACCTATAGCACTTTATGTCTACAGTGGATAACTAGGATCATCAGGGCCGGACCCAGGTTCATGAAGGGCCTTGGGCGATAACACCTCAGTGGTTATTATAGCAATATATACCTTTTGCAACACCAACTTTAACCTTTTCCTGACATGGCAATATCCAGTTTTTGCGTTATCATTTTTCACTCCCTGTCTTCCTGGAGCCATAACTTTTTATTTTTCCATTCACCTAGCTGTATGAGGGCTTGTTTTTTGCGGGACAAGTTGTTCTTTCTATTGGCATTATTTAATATTGCATATGATGAATTGGGAAGCTGGAAAAAAAATCCAAATGGGATGTAATTGGTTTTGTTTTTACGGCATTCCCTATGTGGTAAAACTGACCTATGCCCTCCATTATCCAGATCAGTATGATTACAGCAATTACATTTGTAACATTTAGCTTTTTATTAATACTTAAAAAAAATAAAAACTTAATCTGACCCCGCTAACTTTTTTATATTTATTTCTACATAGTGTGGGCTCTTTTTTTTTGTGTGTGTGGCGTCTGTAGTTTTCAGTGATTTTGGAGTGTGTATGACTTTTTGATCACTTTTCATTAAATTTTCTGGAGAGGTGAAGTAAAGAAAAAAATGGCAAATAGGCCATTTTGATTTTTTTTCTATTATGGCGCTCACTGTACAGGATAAATAAGTTCAGCAGATTACTTTGGATATGTATGTGTAATTTATTCATCTATCATGTCAAAACCTATTCATAGGCCGTGTTGATCAAGAGGAAGGCGAAAGTCTCCTGCGAGGAATGGCACAATCGTCATAACGATGCGTATGACATGGGTAGAAATGTAATGTTTTTATTTTATGTTTTATACATTTATAATACCTTACTATTGTGTGAACTAATCTTCATACTAAACCTATTTAAGGCCGTGTAGATCCAGAGGAAGGCGAAAATGCCTGTGAGGAATGAGCCTATTGTTCTCCACTAAGGTGGAAAAATTCCTTCCTGACTACAAACATGCCATTTTTTGGAAGGAGCCATGGTAAAATGGGTAGTGTCCTTATGCCATTCTGGACATCACAATCCCCAGGCTCCACCAGTCAACTGCTGTGCCCAGGGTCAATTTTAGACAAAATTTAGCCCTGGGCAAAATCAAAAGTAGGGCCCCAAATCTTGTAATAACATGGTTATATTCTGTCGATTCTGGCCCTCCCTCACAGATTTACACCCCCATAAAGCTCCTCACACAGATCTGCACCCTAATGGCCCTAGAATACACCACATGCCCGCTCCCCTCACAGGAATGAGTTCCCCTCCCTCACAAAAAGATACAGCAACGTATTGGGTCGTTATACAGCATGTACCCCAGGACTGCACTGCACACCACCATACCCTCTCTCACCTGGCCGCTTGCAGGCATACATAACCCCTCTTTCCCAAAGTACCTCCATGAGCTCCAGCAGTCCGTGCAGAAAGAAAGCTTTACACATTTGGTCACCCTGTTCCAACATCTTCCGTAAATGTACGGCGCATGTCGGGTCTGTAAAGATGGTGCCCACTCTGAAGCGGAGAGGGTGCCGTAGCAACCGGGTGCCTGCTGTTTCATACAGCAGGCACCCGAGGTCAATGTCCACTATCTGCGGTAATGCTGACCTGGACATTTAACCACTCAGATACCGTGGTCAAATGTCACCACTGCATTTAGTAACATAGTAACATAGTTTATAAGGCCGAAAAAAGACATCTGTCCATCCAGTTCGGCCAGTTTTCCTATAAGTTGATCCAGAGGAAGGCAAAAAAACCCTGTGAGGTAGAAGCCAATTTTCCCCACTTTAGGGAAAAAAATTCCTTCCCGACTCCAATCAGGCAATCAGAATTACTCCCTGGATCAACGACCCATCTCTAGTAACTATAACCTATAATATTATTACCCTCCAGAAATACATCCAGGCCTCTCTTGAACTCCTTTAGTGAACTTACCATCACCACCTCCTCAGGCAGAGAGTTCCATAGTCTCACTGCTCTTACCGTAAAGAATCCTCTTCTATGTTTGTGTACAAACCTTCTTTCCTCCAGACGCAGAGGATGTCCCCTCGTCACAGTCACAGTCCTGGGGATAAATATATCATGGGAGAGATCTCTGTACTGACCTCTGATATATTTATACATAGTTATTAGATCTCCCCTCAGTCGTCTTTTTTCTAAAGTGAATAAGCCTAATTTTGATAATCTTTCTGGGTACTGTAGTCCACCCATTCCAGTTATTACTTTAGTTGCCCTCCTCTGAACCCTCTCCAGCTCTGCTATGTCTGCCTTGTTCACAGGAGCCCAGAACTGTACACAGTATTCCATGTGTGGTCTGACTAGTGATTTGTAAAGTGTCAGGACTATGTTCTCATCATGGGCATCTATGCCTCTTTTGATGCAACCCATTATCTTATTGGCCTTGGCAGCAGCTGTCTGACACTGGTTTCTACAGCTTAGTTTGCTGTTCACTAAAATTCCTAGGTCCTTTTCCATGTCAGAGTTACCTAATATTTTACCATTTAGTATGTACTGGTGACTTGCATTATTCCTTCCCATATGCATAACCTTACATTTGTCAGTGTTAAACCTCATCTGCCACTTCTCTGCCCAAGCCTCCAGTCTATCCAGATCCATCTGTAGCAGTGTACTGTCCACTTCTGTGTTAATTACTTTACACAGTTTAGTGGCATCTGCAAAAATTGATATTTTACTGTGCAAGCCTTCTACAAGATCATTAATAAATATATTGAAGAGAATAGGGCCCAATACTGACCCCTGTGGTACCCCACTTGTGACAGTGACCCAATCTGAATATGTGCCATTAATAACCACCCTCTGTTTTCTATCACTGAGCCAGTTACTTACCCACATACAGACATTTTCTCCCAGGCCAAGTATTCTCATTTTATATACTAACCTTTTATGTGGTACCTTGTCAAATGCTTTGGAGAAGTCTAGATATATGATCCATTGATTCGCCGCGGTCCAGTCTACAACTGGAGTGTTAAAAACCAGAAGCGCGTTCTAAAAATGAGCCACAGCGTGTACTAGGCTTCCAGGCTCATTATTAGTATATCCCAGTTCAAGCCACTAGGTGGCAGCACTGAACTATGATATAATGTTTTCTATACAGAATAATGGAGCAATTTCCATTATTCAGTATAAGTTGCAATCTGATGATTGCAAGTTGTGGTCCACTTGGGGACCTAACAAAAAGTAAAGTTATAAAAAAAAAGTTAGCCCATATGATGAATGACGTAACAGAAAAAATAAATAAATAAGGCAGGGTCAACGTTTTTTCATCATGGGGAAATTGAATAAAAAGTGATAAAAAGGTGAGTCATACACACCCCAATATGGTATTGTCAAAACAACAGATCGTCCTGCAAAAAATAAGCCCCACACATCTCCGTAGACATAAATATAAAAAAAGTTATGGGGGTTAGAATATAGCGATGAAAAGAAAAAAATATTTTTTTCCAAAGTGAGTCCTGACGTTTATAGCACTGACTAAGGCTGGGCTTGCTGCAGTGAGCGGGCCTATAGAGGTTCTGAGCGGTGGTTCTGTTAGGGTTGCCACCTTTCCCAACAAAAAATACTGACCAAGTTTACAGAAGTTAAAAAGGTTGGCATGGATTAACACAGGTGTTATTTGATCATATTTTACATTTTGCTCCATTTTTTCTCACTGTTGGGAATACCCTGTGTAATTACGTTTTATTTAACCTCTATTTTTGAAATGTTTCTGTGGGAATCTGAACAATCATCTACATTACAGGCAAGAACCTTAACTACTGAGCTATAAAGCTCCATGTTAAACTACTGAAAATATATTATGGTTAAAAACCTCAGTAGTAGTTTTCGGTGTATTATGCATTCATATATATAAGTATATAAGTATAATTTTATATTTCTTTGTTTTAGAAATTACATATTTATTTTATGCCATACATTTTTTTTACAATTACTAAAAAAGTATACTTCTAAAATGATACTTCTGCTGCATATGAATACCTAATACATGAAAAACTACTATGAGGTTTTTCTGTAACAGTCTAACATTGAGCTCTATAGCTCAGTGGTTAAGGTTCTTGCCTTTAATGTAGATGGTTGTACGTTTGAATTCTGGCAGAAACATTTCAAAAATAGAGACTAAATAAGACTTAAAGGGGTTGTCCGAGTTATGAAAAATAAATAAATAAATAAATAAAAATATATATATATCTATATATATATCACTGTAACTCTGATGGGCAGCAATATATAACTAAGCTAAGCAAGTTTTAGGCAATATATATATATATATATTTCCTATTTTTTTTTTATTTCCTTTATATTTTCCTATATAATTTCCTTCTGGCTCTTTGTTTATCTGCAATAACAACAATCTCTGCCTCCTCCCCCTGCTCTGCAAAGGGAGCGAATGATACTGCTGCCCTGAGTGACATGTCTGCCTGCTGGGATAATTAGCAGCATGTTGTATGTGTAGGACTACAAGTCCCAGCTGTGCAATGACACTGCTGATACACACAGGATCTTCCTCTACCTGCTCTTGTGCAATTCTCTCCAGAACTCCTATAGTATGTCAGCTCCTGTGCCCAGTATTTGTCTCCTCACTGCCTGCAGCTACTCAGTAAAGCCTTCTGCCCTAAGTCTGTGCTACTGAAGGGGTTGTCAACCACTGAAGAAGGGGCAAGAATTGAGCCCCAAAACGCGTTTGGAATTAATTAGCATCTGGCACTAAGTTATTTTATTTTACTTGATCTTTGCCCATATTTTAAATATCAAACAATCATTCTAAAGAACCATATTTATTTGATACCATCGCTCTGGCCCTGAAGATACCTCACTTCCAGAAGTGGCCTATGCAGCGGGACGCTTGAGAGATCTTGCGCCCACGTGGGGTGTCGCGTGAAACCCCGCACAGAGCGCTCTCTGAGAAACATGCCGGGCAAGCAGGACACCAACAGCGGGATTCCACCGCACAGAGCAGTATAGTAGCAAGGACTACTACAAAGTAGAAGATCTCATTGAACTCAACCTAATCCCTGGAAGGGGTAAAGTAACCTCTCCATATTGTGTGTTACATTGTTTTGATGAGCAAAGGGCTTATTTAACTAATGGATATAGATACATCTATTCAGATGATTTTTGATGTGCGTTGCTTGAACTAACAGATATATATATACACCTATTTAGATGATTTTTGATGCTTGATGCAAACATAGATTTACGGAGGACATTAACTAAAATGAGGACATTATCCAAAAGGAGGACAGTATCCATACAGGCAATACCACCTTAGCAGTACCTTTTTTACCATTTTTTAATTCTTTACTTTTAATTTTTGTATTTTCTTTATTTTTATTTTTACATATTTTTATTCATTATATATACCCCACGTTCAGTGATTGTTGAATTATACAAACCTTCAACAACTACTAGTTGTGGTTATAATATTGTATTAGAAAGATGACTTTATAAACTGCTAGATCATCTATGCTGTTAGTACAGTACATTAGACTTTCTACATACCCTAGTCTAAATACTCTACCACATAATGCAGTAAAATATAGGATTAATAGGAGTAAAAAACAAGGGGACTCCTATGTTAAAGGAAACCTGTCCCCAGATTTTACATCTCTAAACTAACAGTCCCCTGCCCCCATCAGACCTCAGATCAGTGTATTGTGCCCCCATCAGACCTCAGAACAGCGTATTGTGCCCCCATCAGACCCCAGATCAGCAGAATGTGCTCCATCAGACCTCAGATCATCAGAATGTGCCCCCATCAGACCTCAGATCATCAGAATGTGCCCCCATCAGACCTCAGATCATCAGAATGTGCCCCCATCAGACCTCAGATCAGCTTAATGTGCCCCCATCAGACCTCAGATCAACAGAATGTGCCCCCATCAGACCTCAGATCAGCTTAATGTGCCCCATCAGACCTCAGATCAACAGAATGAGCCCCCATCAGACCTCAGATCAGCTTACAGTGCCCCCATCAGACCTCAGATCAACAGAATGTGCCCCCATCAGACCTCAGATCAGCTTAATGTGCCCTCATCAGACCTCAGATCAGCTTAATGTACCCCCATCAGACCTCAGATCAGCATACTGTGCTCCCATCAGACCACAGATCAGCGTATTTTGCCCCCATCAGACCCCAGATCAGCAGAATGTGCCCCATCAGACCTCAGATCATCAGAATGTGCCCCTATCAGACCTCAGATCAGCAGAATGTACCCCATCAGACCTCAGATCAGCAGAATATGCCCCCATCAGACCTCAGTCCAGCTTATTGTGCCCCCATCAGACCTCAGATCATCAGAATGTGCCCCCATCAGACCTCAGATCAGCGTATTGTGCTCCCATCAGACCTCAGATCAGCCCACCCAGCCACATAAGGTTAAAATAAAAATCTTTCTTACCTGTCCTGCGCTGCGGCTGCCCTCCGGTCCGGCGCTCCACTCTCTACCCTGGTCCGCGCACACTATGAACTGACGCTGCAGGTTTTTATTTTAACCTTATGTGGCTGGATGGGCTGATCTGCGGTCTGATGTAGATCCCTACATGCAAATGAGCGCTTTCATAATGGTAGCGCTCACTTGTATTCGCCTGATTGTACTAAGGCCATCCCTGATGGGTCCCCCAGAGGCACTGGGCCCGGAGCCGTCGCCTTCCCTGCCCCCCTGGAGCTATGCCTCTGCGCCGAGTGCTAGTGTGCCTACCATTTCAGTATTTTTATATATTTGATTCATCTTTATACAGCAGTGGGTGTGCCAAAGTAATGCACCTTTTCCACTAATACTAGGAGGGTGAGCCACTGTGATCATTTTATTTTATTTACACACGCACTTAGCCCAGTACTAGCTGAACTCTTAGCCATCAAGGCTGAAATACACCAAATGGGCGCCAAAATAACGTGCTTGGAGAACGCTTGCTCTGCCATTACTGCTCATTCCTCAGCTATGGAAACACATAAAATGGCGCATTCAGAGCTCCTCAATAAAGCCTTAACCCTCATTGAGGATCAGGAGAACAGAAGTTAATGGAAGAATATTCGCATAAAAGGCTTACCGGAGTCGTGGTCTGCGGACGTACTGGGCAAGATGTCGTCTGAAATCTTCACACAGCTAGTTGGTGCCAAAGCGGCATCTGCCATTACTATAGAAAGGATCCATCGCTCACTGCGCCCTAAGACGGCTCAAAATGACCCTCCAGGTGATGGTAATGTGATATGTGGCCTACTCTCCTACGTACACACCCACAGGATTTTAACAGCGGCCAGAGAACAGACATCTGTAACCTATCAAGGAGCTGTGTTGTCCCTCTACCAGGACATAGCGCCCTACATTCTCAACAAAAGACACATTTTCAGGCCTCTACTAGAACAGCTACAAAAGAAGAATATCTCCTATTCTTGGCTCTATATTTTTGGAATTTCTATTCTCTGTAATGGGAGCAGGCTCTGTACAAATACACCAGAAGATCTCCAAAATACCGGGCCTAAACTGAACCTCACTGATATCCCTTCAGGGAGAGAACCCGGTGACATTGCTCCCTCTCCCCGGTAGAGACATGTGGGCTCAACCATCATCTGATAAGACAACGCATGGCGCTCCATCGGTGACCTGATTCTGTGGGAGACTGGTGAGATTATGTTTGAGAGCTATCAAAGAGTACTGACAAGTTAGCTCTTATTGAAGTTTGAAAGTGCCTCTCATTAATCAGACTTTATGTTTATAATGTTTTAAGGAAGCCTGGAAGGACGCTGGGGCTACTGTACACACTAGGCATTCTTTTCCTTTCTATTGTGCAATGTAAGGATATCTGAGTTGCTTAGATCCTAAGTTCGAACACCAAGAATACCCTTTTGTCCTCCTCCTCTTTGTTTTTTTTCACTATGTTAGCACTGAGGTGCCACTTATTTACATAGGTGACCTTACAAGCTGTTGGCTAGGACAGTTTGGCAGCAGTTGTTCTCCTTGTTACCCCCCCCCCCTTCCCACACACACACACACACACACACACACATTCTTTCTATTGCACACATACAGTACAGACCAAAAGTTTGGACACACTTTCGCATTCAAAGAGTTTTCTGTATTTTCATGACTATGAAAATTGTAGATTCACACTGAAGGCATCAAAACTATGAATTAACACATGTGGATTTATATATTTAACAAAAAAGTGTGAAACAACTGAAAATATGTCTTATATTCTAGGTTCTTCAAAGTAGCCACCTTTTGCTTTGATTACTGCTTTGCACACTCTTGGCATTCTCTTGATGAGATTTTTTTTTTCCCATAATACAAATTCTAACAGTCTATTCAGTAGGACTATCAGCTGTGTATCCAGCTGACTTCTGCCCAACACAACTCATGGTCCCAACCCCATTTATAAGGCAAGAAATCCCACATATTAAACCTGACAGGGCACACCTATGAAGTGAAAACAATTTCAGGTGACTACCTCTTGAAGCTCATCAAGAGAATGCTAAGAGTGTGCAAAGCAGTAATCAAAGCAAAAGGTGGCTACTTTGAAGAACCTAGAATATAAGACATATTTTCAGTTGTTTCACACTTTTTGTTAAGTATATAATTCCACATGTGCTAATTCATAGTTTTGATGCCTTCAGTGTGAATCTACAATTTTCATAGTCATGAAAATACAGAAAACTCTTTGAATGAGAAGGTGTGTCCAAACCTTTGGTCTGTACTGTATGTACACAGGTGTATCTGTATCTGAGGCCTACCATTTTCATAGGAAGTGTACTGTGTGTATACTGTTCATTACCCAGTAGACGTTGCTCATATTGCTAACTGTATATTACATATTTTATTGTCTTATTGCTTTCTCTACTTGCTCCTGCACTTTCCCTTGTCCTACCTTACTCATCCCACTACCTGACTGAGACAGCACATTGAACCTCAAAGCACGAAATAGCAGATCTTACTTTTACCATCTTCAATGTGAAGCGCTTCAACTCACCCAATAAAAGGAGTCATGTGCTCCTACTGTTACGCAAACTGAAAGCACACATAATATTCCTACAAGAAACCCATTTTAGAAGCACTTGTGTACCTAAACTCCCTAAATCCCCATACGCACAATAGTTCCACAGTATCCACCCCTCGTCAGCATCTAAAGGAGTGTCTATAGCTATCCATCATTCTATACCATTCTTGATCAGATGTTGAAGGAAAAGAAGTTATGAATGAATTGCTATTAGCCTTCAGTAAGGGTACAGGGGGAGGCAACAAGTTGGGGGTGTGCACCTGCACACATGAACATGCAAGCACTGATGGGATAGAGTGAATCTGTGCAGGTACACACCCCCAACTCACCGACTTCTTTACACCGACTTTTGATCCCTCTCCAACTTCAAAGTGAATGTTAACAAATCCGAAGTCCTGAATATATCCATGGACAAGTGGGATGTATCGCTGGCCAAACAATATTCCCCATTCTCCTGGGCCACAGAAGCTCTCACATACATGGAGGTGCAAATACCAAGTTCTCTCACGAAACTCTACAGACTCAATTACATCCCTCTTTTAGCTGAGATCAAAAAACTGCTACAGAAATATGACTTACCTATCATCTCTTGGATGGGGCATAAAAACCTCATGAAAACATATATTATCCCCAAGAGGTCAGTTGATGGAGGATTGGGATTACCAGATATTGCTTCATTCTACAAAGCTATACAACTCAACAGATGGCTAGAATTACTCTACCCCAGTAAACAAGGTGAAGTCTCCTCTCTTGTGAGGAGATTTCTTGGCCTTAGCAGACTCTTTCTTCTGGACCCACACTGCTGGCAGGCAGCTGACAACATTCAAGACCACACTGCTCACTAAAATAGGACCTGCTTGATTTTTCAGGAAGTTGTATACCCTTCTAATTTTCCTGACTCCTTTTCTAGACCTGCGGTCAATCTAGCCACGCACCTCATACCTGCAGCAAAAATCTTAATTCCTTTACACTGGCCAAGTCTTCTACCACCTACTACGGGAGAATGGACATCAAAAGTAGACCAAATCTGCCAGTTTGAGGAACTCCTCAGCTTGTGCAACAGGATGAAAAGCAAATTCACAAAATTATGGTCACCATGGCTGCCCTACCTAAACAAACCAAACAAAAAATAACTGAGCTTATGCACCAGAGGGTTCAGGCTGTCTTGAAGTGTATTACCCCATTTCCCCTTTGGTGTCAAAGGGCCATGCCCAGTTGTCTGTACTCGGATGCAGAAATACTCTATCTAATAAAATTCTATCTCAAACCCCCACCCCCCGTTACTCTTTGCAGAGTGCTGTTGCATTGTGTTTTTTTTTACTCTGTAGTACTCAAAAAACAGCTTGTATAAAAGTGTAAATTTGGTGTGCCCTCAAAATAACTCAACATGTAGACATTAATGTCTAAACTGCTGGCAACAAAAGTGAGTACAATCCTTAGTGAAAATGGCCAAATTGTGCCCAATGTGTCAATATTTTGTGAGACCACCATTATCTTCCAGCACTGACTTAACTCTCTTGGGCGTGGATTTCACTAGAACTTCACAGGTTGCCACTGGAATCCTCTTCCACTCCTCAATGATGAAAACATGGAGCTGGTGGATGTTAGAGACCTTGCACTCCTCTACCCTTCCTTTGAGGATGCCCCACAGATGCTCAATAGGGTTTAGGTCTGGGCACATGCTTGACCAGTCTAACACCTTTACCCTCAGTTTCTTTAGCAAGGCCGAGTTGTGTTTGGGGTCATTATCATGTAATACTGTCCAGTTTCAGAAGTTTGCTGTCTGTCCCCCCTCCCCTTTAACCTCTACAGCAATGCTGACAGCATTTATATGTCTATTTTGAAAAGACAAACTCTGGATATGACGCTAAGCACGTACACTCAACTTCTTTGGTCAACCATGGCGAGGTCTGTTCTGAGTGGACCCTGTCTTGTTAAACCTCTATATGGTCTTGGCCACTGTGCTGCAGCTCAGTTTCAGGGTGTTGGCAATCTTCTCATAGCCTAGGCCATCTTTATGTAGAGCAACAATTCTTTTTTTCAGATCCTCAGAGACTTCTTTGCCATGAAGTGCCATATTGAAGTTCAAGTGACCAATATGAGAGAGTGTGAGATCGATAACACCAAATTTAACACACCTGCTCCCTATTCACACCTGAGACCTTGTAACACTAACGAGTCACATGACACCGGGGAGGGAAAATGGCTAATTGGGCACAAAATGGCCATTTTCACTTAGGGGTGTACTCACTTTTGTTGCCCACGGTTTAGACATTAATGGCTGTGTGTTTTTCAAATTTACACTGTTATACAAGCTGTACACTGACTACTTATACATTGTATCATAGTGTCATATCTTCAGTGTTGTCCCATGAAAAGATATAATAAAATATTTACAATAATGTAAGAGGTGTACTCATTTTTGTGAGATACCACAATTTTCAGACATTGGTAGCCATCATAAGCGGCTGATAGACGATTCAAAGATGCGGTTACTCTGCAGCATCATTGTTAAAGTATGGGAGAGCTGCTATGTAGTGTTCAGCTTTTTTCCGTAAAACACCTAGATTATTGCGGGACTCATCTCTGGTTGCCTCAAATTTCTCTATAATCTTTTGCGTTGCTTTGATCACGTTTAGATTGTATGTTTTGGTGTGCAATAAGCATGGACTGTGCTTCCTGTACATCTGAGTTGTCAGAAACATGATGAATGTGCTTAGGTCCAGCAAACAGAGAAATCCACAGAGCTTTTTGTGGACATTTTATCCTTTTGCTCAGAATATACTGTCTCTTTATGATAGAACTGCAGCTTGCTCACAGACCATGCGTGTACATGCAAATGCTGTAGACTTAGGATTCTTTTGACTATTCTGCCACATGATAATTCTGAGTGGCAATCTCTTGTACAAGCAATGAAATATAGTGAACTCGCTATGCTCATTCCTCTAGCGACACAAGTTGCATGTAGAAATCCAGTGTGGGAGATGCCCTCACAGACTGGCAGATGCACAGATGATGCTGAAGGGAAAGTGTCAGGAGAGCTATCCAGGCTCTTCACTTGGTTCCAGACTCCCTTTGCACTACTGGGTTTGTAACCTGTGTTCATGTGGCCATGATGTCATGTCAGGTTCTTCACACCACAAAAACTCCACTGATATCTAATGCTGGCATTATCTGTGCACGTTCAGTTTTATCTGACTGGTCAAGTAGGATTCTATCCTGTGGGGGAATTTATAAGTCCTGTCCTGCTTACTGGCTGAGTAGTGTGTCTGCCTGCCTGTTGCCCATAGCAAAAATGGTGGTGGAAATACTCATATGAAGTATGGTCAGGAATCAAGCTTATACAATATGAGCAGATCATTATACAGTCTTGATGACTGTATGTGATCCTGCACACCTCTCCATGAAAGTGATGTTGTGCAGGCAGCAAAAGAGATCTGTCCACAGGTAACGCTATAAAAGAGGGGATAGCAGTGCTGCAGTCATTTAATGTAAGGTATCAAATCGGGAGGCAGAGGAGTAGTCAAAACAAAAACAAGTAAATGTCAGGGAAGGAGGCAAAGAATCATAGTCAAGAAATGGGACTCTACCACATCTTTTTTGCAGCAGGAGAGTTTCCTGTGATATTCTCTCAGTTGGAAGATGAGATAGGGGTTAAAGCGTATTTTCTCCTTCGTCCCTCACATTAGACCTCTCCTTATCCACTAAAGGTCTGATATTTCATGATATTCCAAACTTTAGTGAGCCATTAGTGAGACAGACAGCTGTCTTGCAGTGACCTTAATGCGTGCTGGTAGGGCATAAGACACACTGCAGGCTCTAGATGTTACTGTTGGTCTCTAAGTTAGAATCTTCAAAGCAGATAGTATCATAGGCAATGAGGAATGGGTCTGCACATCATCTGGTCTTATGGTGGGCTTAGGTACCCAATGTTCATCTTTCTCTACTTCTGCCGCACTAGTGTTATCGGCAGGTGGTGTTGTCAGTAGCAGTGCTGGTTCTCCCTGTAGTCTTAGGTATCGGCCAGCTTCCTGTCTAGATGTTTCAAACTGTGATGTCATAATTGGCGTGACACCTTCCAATCCTGGAGTCAGATAACATGTAAAGCTGGTATCTATGGGAGCCTCTGGGACGGGAGTTTTCCTCCAGCTTTTGTAGCAGCCATTTGGTCTTCTTCGTGACAAACACAAAAAGGTGTCATGGGAAGCCAGCGGCACGCTTCCCCAGTGCTGCGCCGCCGGACTTCCGCCTATGTGAGGGAGCGAGGACGCGATGAGCGTCCTTGTCTCCATAGCAACACTGCACGGGGAGGACCCGGCGCGCTCCCTGCTGCCGCGCGTCCGGGTTCCCCCCCGCCCCCCCAGACAACGAACAGGCGGAGCCCTCTTTTCCAGCAGTGCTAGTTATTTTGTGAGCGATTTCAGCGTGAATCGGACTTCGCTTGTGGACTTTGGACTTCTCCTTCTGCTTACTCCCTGGTATTGACGTGAGCTCCTGATACGACCCTTTGGCTAGACTGACCCTTCTTTATTGTGTGTGTTCTGTCTGTGTTAGTTATTCTCTTTTGTTATCCCTTCCCTTCTCGCCCCTGCACTCACGTAGGTCAGGGCCTGACAGTTACGCGCCGTTGTTTAGGACAGACCGTGTAAGTAGGCAGGGACAGCGGTTGGGGCTACAGACAGGGCTCTCTACTTCCCCTCCCCTCGTGACAGAATCACAGGCCCAATTTTATGGAGCCGTTGCGAGTTCTCACGGATCAAATGCATAACATGGCTCAGATGATCCAGGATCTAGCTGAGAGACTCCAACATCAGGAGCAGCTGCAGTCTGTACCCACAGCTGTTCCCTCCATGCCTAACCCCAATATTGAACCACATGTTAAGTTACCTGATCGTTTTTTGGGGGACCGAAAAACTTTCAGGTCCTTTAAGGAGAGCTGCAAACTTTATTTCCGTTTGCGTCCTCATTCCTCGGGCTCGGAGCAGCAGAGGGTCGGTATAATTATATCCTTATTGCAAGGTGATCCACAGGAGTGGGCTTTTTCGCTGCCATCTGACTCTCCATGTCTTTTTTCTGTGGAGGCATTTTTTCAGGCTTTAGGGCTGTTGTATGAAGAACTGGATTTGGCCGCAGTTGCTGAAAACCAACTTAGATCTCTCCGCCAGGGTAACCGTCCAGTTGAGGATTACTGTGCGGAGTTCCGTAAATGGTGTGTGTCCTCTGAATGGAATGATCCTGCATTGAGGAGTCAGTATAGGGTGGGACTGGCTGATCATCTTAAAGACTTACTGGTGAGCTATCCTTCCCCAGACACCCTGTAAGCAACCATGACTCTAGCTATTAGACTCGACCGACGATTTAGAGAGAGACAGAGGGAACGTCTGACTGCCCCTCAAGTGGTTGTTTCGCCTGAGGTTCCTCCTCAAAGACCTCCTCCTGTCGAAGTCCTGGAAGAGCCTATTCAACTAGGGTTAAGAGACGTCTAAGGGGAGCTTCTTTTTACTGTGGAGAAATGGACCACTGGCTCCAGCAGTGTCCGAGACTTCCGCCCTCCAAGAAGTCTTTTCTGAAGAGTATGGTATCTCCCAAGGTGGTAAGAAAGAAACTTCTGTTACCAATTACTATTTCGCATGATTTGTGTACTGGTTCAGGTGAAGCATTTGTGGATTCCGGATCTACTTCCAATTTTATTGACTTTGATTTTGCTCAAACTTTGGGGGTACCTATAATTCCTTTAAGAAGTGTAATACAAATTATTGCTCTTGATTCCACACCGCTTGGTAATGGGAGGGTAGAATTTTGTACTCCTGATGTTACTCTTACTGTAGGGGTCTCCCATTCTGAAATTTGTTCGTTCCTAGTATTAAAAAATTTACCTGCTGATCTTGTCCTAGGTATGCCTTGGTTACAGGACCACAATCTTGTAATCAACTGGTCGTCAGGTGAATTGGAAAAATGGGGGTCTAACTGTAATAAATGCTGCAAATCTATACTGCAAGCTGGAACCACTGTGGAGTCACTGATCCTTCCGGAATAGATCAGAGACTTTTCAGATGTGCTTACTATGTCTGAGACTGACTTCCTTCCTCCCTATCGGTCTTATGATTCTTCTATTGATATCATCGAGGGATCCAAATATCCCAAAGGCTGTATTTATAATCTTTCAGCCCCAGAACGTCAGGCCATGAAGGAGTACCTCACTGAAAGTCTGGCAAAGGGTCATATCAGGCCTTCAGTGTCGCCAATGGGGGCAGGGTTTTTCTTCGTCAGTAAGAAGGATGGAGGATTAAGGCCTTGCATTGATTACAGGGAATTGAACAAGATTACTGTAAAAAACAGATACCTGCTGCCCCTTATTCCAGACTTATTGAACCAGGTTCAAGAAGCCTGCTGGTTCTCTAAACTGGATTTAAAAGGGGCCTATAACTTGATTAGGATTAAGGAGGGGGATGAGTGGAAAACAGCCTTCAATACCCCAGAGGGTCACTATGAGTACCAAGTGATGCCTTTCGGGTTGAATAATGCACCAGCTGTTTTTCAAAATTTTGTTAAAGGGGTTGTCCGAGTTCTAACAAGTTTCCCTAATATTGCTGGCAATATAATAAAGTTCACTTTTGTAATATGAACGTACTTTTTATTTTGCGGCGTTTTCACACGGGCGGTGCGGGTCACGTGACCCCCGACGTCATCCACCCGGCTCAACTGGTGACGTTTCGTGTACAGGCTTCTCCCTGCTGAAGGGAGTGGCCAGGCTCTGTACACGAAACGTCAGAGCCTGGGTGCCGCCCTCCGCTCCCCGCCCTCCTCTCCCCGCTCCTGATGCCGGCCAGACATGTAAGGGATCGCGCATGCGCGATCCAAGCAGAGTCCCAGCGGCTGACAAGTGCAGTGAAGTGTCCCAGCGGCTCAGTGACCGGATCGTCCCCAACACCACAAGTAAATGCATACATGTAAAAAGAGAATAGATATATATATATATATATATATATATATATATATATAGAGAGAGAGAGAGAGATATGTATATGGAGATATAGATCTGGAAACATATCTCTATATACATATATTTATATATAAAAATATATATGTATATATGTATAGTGATCTATATCTCTATATACATATATATCATATATATGTATATAGAGATATATGTTTACTGATATATTACTCTATATATATATATATAGAGAGAGATCAGTACACACATACACATATATATATAATTATATATATTTATATATCATCTATATATGTATATAGACAAATATTTTTACATATTTATTTCTCTCTCAGTAAATATATCTCTATATCCCTAAATAAAAAAAAAAAAAATATATATATATATATATATATATCTATACCTTTAGTGCGCTGTAAGCGCCCGTGCTGTGGACCACAATTCGTGTTCCACAATGCACGTGCACTGACAGTTGGGCTGCTGCATTCAGATCTTGGACACATTCAGGTGAATGGGGTCCACAATCCGCATCCGACAGTCCACAATGCAAAAAATTAGTGCATGCGCTACTTTTTTGCGGTGCGGAGTCACAGCTAGAAACACTCAGCACTTGTCACTCAGCACTTGTATTCACTGCCTTTGCAGAGAAGGGGGGAGGGGCTGAGATTGTTGTCATTGCATGTAAACAAAGGCCAGAAGAGAACCAGGGAAATGAGGAAATATAGATTTTTTTTTTGCCTAAAACTTGCTGAACTTAGTTATATATTGCTGCCCATCAGATTTACAGTGCTATATTTTTTTTCCATAACTTGGACAACCCCTTTAATGATATTTTTAGGCCACTTTTGGGTAGATTTATGATTGATTACATTGACGACATTCTCATTTTTCGACTGATTGGGAGTCACATGTCTCTCATACTAGACAGGTGCTGGAGGTGTTACGCAAGAACCAATTATTTGTTAAAAGGGAGAAGTGTATTTTTGGTGTCCAGGAGGTGGGTTTTTTAGGATATATCCTCACCCCATTTTTATTTAAAAGGACCCAGCAAAGGTGCAAGCCATCCTAGATTGGGTACGACCTTCCTCTCTAAAGGCGCTCCAACGTTTTCTGGGATTTGCTAACTTTTATCGTAAATTTATTAAGAATTTTTCAGTTGTGGCCAAGCCTATTACGGATCTGACTCATAAAGGAGCTGATCTGCCAATTGGTGCCCGGCAGCCATAAAGGCGTTTGAATCACTTAAAAGAGCTTTTATTAATGCTCCCGTGTTGATTCAACCTGACCAAACTAAGCCCTTTATTGTGGAGATAGATGCTTCAGAAGATGGTGTTGGAGCAATACTGTCTCAGGGATCCTCCACTTTAACGAACCTTAAGCCATGCGCTTTTTTTTCGCGCAAATTCTCTCTTGCCAAGAGAAATTATGACATTGGCAACAGGGAATTATTAGCTATTAAATGGGCTTTTGAGGAATGGCGTCATTTCTTGGAGGGGGCATTGCATCGCGTTACGGTCCTCATGGATCATAAAAATCTGATGTTTCTAGAGTCTGCCAAGCGGTTAAATCCTAGACAGGTAAGCTGGGTTTTGTTTTTTTTACTCGTTTTGATTTTTGTGTTACCTTCAGGCCTGGAAGTAAGAACATCAAGGCGGATGCCCTATCAAGAAGTTTTCATGCTTGTCAATCTCCTGAGGGTCCGCCTGATCCCATCCTGCCTGTTGACATCATTGTGGCAACCGCCACAGCTGATTTGACCTCTGAAATTTCGGTAGGACAAGATCTAGCTCCTCCTGGCACCCCCAGAGATACGTTATGTTGTTCCGGCTCATTTACGTTTGCCGCTTTTGGGTGAGTGCCATAACTCTGTGTTATGTGGACATCCAGGTATTAATGCTACTAAAGAGTTAGTCTCTAGGAAATTTTGGTGGCCTTCGATTTCTTCTTCTTGCAGCACATGCGCCAGGTCCAAGAATCCTAAAACGCGTCCTATGGGTGAGTTACATCCGTTACCCATTCCTGATAGACCATGGTCTCACCAGTCCATGGATTTTATCACTGACCTGCCATGTTCTGATGGTAAAACTGTGATTTGGGTTGTGGTGGACAGGTTCAGTAAAATGTGCCACTTAATCTCATTGTCTAAATTGCCTACTGCAAAAGTTTTGGCCTCTCTGTTTATTGATCACATTGATCTGAAAACATTGTATCAGATAGGGGTGTTCAGTTTGTTTCCAGGTTTTGGAAGGTCTTCTGTCATAAGGTTGATATTTCTTTGTCTTTTTCGTCGGCCTTCCATCCAGAGACTAATTGTCAGACTGAGTGCCTTAATCAATTGGTGGAACAGTTTCTTAGGTGTTATGTTGCGGACAATCAACATCAGTGGTCTAGATATTTGTCCCTCGACGAATTTGTCATCAATAACCGAGTCAATACTTCCTCTGGGGTATCGCCGTTCTTTTGTAATATGGGTTTTCATCCGCGTTTTGGCTCTTTCTCCTTGACTACATCTGTGGTTTCAGAGGTCAATTCATTTGCTCAAGAACTGTGCACAGTTTGGGCGCAGGTTCAAGCAAACCTGAAAAAAGCCCAAGAGATCCAAAAGGTTAAAGCAGATAGGAAGTGCTTGAATGGTATTGACTTTAAGGTGGGGGACAAAGTATGGCTTTCTACAAAAAATTTTAATCTGAAAGTACCTTCTTATAAGTTTGCGCCTCGGTTCATTGGTCCGTACGAGATCACCAAGGTGATTAATCCTGTGTCTTTTAAACTGTGTTTACCTGATTCTTTTCGCAGCCACAATGTATTTCACAAATCGTTGTTAAAGGGTTATGTCGCTCCCGTTTGTCCAGAGGAGTAGCCTCCACCTCTGGTAAAGGTGGAGGGACAAGCGGAACATGAGGTTGCTAGTATTGTTGATGTGAGAAAGGTCCGGAACTCCTTCCAGTATCTCATACACTGGAAGGGGTTCGGTCCGGAGGACAGATCTTGGGTACCGTTGACCAGGATGCATGCTGATACTTATCAAGAGATTCCATCGGGCACATCCTGAGAAGCAGGTTCCGATAGTTAAGGGTCCGGTGGCACCTCGTGAAGGGGGGGGGGGAACTGTCATGGGAAGCCGGCGGTGCGCTTCCCCGCCGGACTTCTGCCTATGTGAGGGAGCGAGGACGGCTTCCTCCCCGCCCCCTAGACGAGCAGACGGGGCCCTCTGAGCGCTGGCCTGTATAGCCAGTGCTCAGTATTCATATTATAATTATATATTTATATTAAGGTCACGTGGCGCTGACAACGCCACGTGACCAATCTGAAGTGCTTTTTGAGCGCTGGTAGTACTTTCTGGTATTATGCAAATTGGGTCATGCGACGCTGGCCACGTCACATGACCCATTTGGAGGCCTATTCAAACAGGCAACCTGCTAGTCACAGTGATAGTTATTTTGTGAGTGATTGGTTTCAGTGTTCGGACTCGGACTTCGGCTTGTGGACTTTGCCTTCTGCTTACTCCCTGGTATTGACGTGAGCTCCTGCTACGACCATTTGGCTAGACTGACCCTTCTTTATTGTGCGTGTTCTGTCTGTGTTAGTTATTCCCTTTTGTTATCCATTCCCTTCTCACCCCTGACGTAGGTCAGGGCCTGTCGACCAGTTATGCGCCGTTGTTTAGGACGGGCCGTGTAAGTAGGCAGGGACAGCAGTTGGGGCTACAGACAGGGCTCACTAATTCACCTCCCCTCGTGATAAAAGGTGTGTGCTGGTGAAAAAAATAAGGCAGAAAAAAGGAATAAGTAAAAGATTGCTCTGCACAAAGCGTTCAGCTTCTCCTCTATCCAAAAATGCTTGCCTCACACTGACCATTATCACTGAGGGTTCCAGGGCTCAGGAGCAATGCTTCTGTCATGTCATAAAGATGGGGTGATAATGAAGGGTTTGGCTATGTCAACCAAATCCATAATAGCTGCACAGGTTAGAAAAATAGAAACATGGATGTATAGGCGTGAACAGAGCGGGAAGGGATGTTATGGTCTAAATCTGTACACGTCATTGAGTTCCTTCTTATGGCAAAAGAGCATGCTGGGAGCTATAGTGCAGAGGACCTGTGCTGTTGACAGGTGTTTTTAAAAATATAAAATAACCAGTTACATTTTTTTTCTGTTGGGGGGTAAGAGAAAAGTGATAGCACCCCTACAGCTGTTTCTCATTTATACTGTCCACAGGTGATCGCAGGGATATGCACTGTAATCCTGTATGGCTAACATGTAGCAGTATACTGTCCTCTTCCGTGTTAATTACTTTACAGTTTAGTGTCACCTGCCAAAATGTATATTTTACTGTAAAAGCCTTCTACAAGATCACTAATAAAAAATGTTGGAGAATAGGGCCCAATACTGACCCCTTTGGTACCCCACTAGTGACAGTGACCCATTCTGAGTGTGTACCGTTAATAACCACCCTCTGTTTTCTATCACTGAGCCAGTTACTTACCCACATACAGACATTTTCTCTCAGTCCAAGCATTTTATATACTACCTTTTCATGTGGCATAGTATCAAGTGCTTTGAAGTCAAGATATATGACATCCATTGACTCACCCAGGTCAAATCTAGAACCTACCTCCTCATAGAAAATTTAAATAGTTTGACATCAATCCCTCATGAAGCCATGCAGATATGGTATTTACTTATTTTCTGTGATGTACTTCAAGATAACATCTCTTAGAAAACCTTCAAACAGTTTACCCACGACGGCCATTAAACTTACCAGCCTATAGTTCCCAGCCTCTGTTTTTGGACCTTTTTTTGAATATTGGAACCACATCTGCTAAGTCAATCCTGTGGAACGCTCCCCATCAACATAGAGTCCTTAAATATCAGAAATAAGGGTCTATTATATTACTTAATTCTCTTAGGATACAGGGGTGTATGCCATCTGGTCCCAGCAATTTATCTATTCTAATGTTTTTAAGACGCCGCTGTACTTCTTCCTGGGTCAGACAGGGCACTTTTAATGGGAAGTTTACTTTTACATTCTGCATTTCATCTCCACTCAGTGAATACAGTGGAGAATACATGAGCACTTTCAGGTTTAAATTTTTTACCATTTATATAATTGAAGATGATTTTAGGGTTAGTTTTACTCTCTTTGGAAACAGAGATTCATTGCCAGCTTGGCTGCTTTTATTCGTCTTTTACATATTCAATTTTTTTTCTGACTAGTACCTCGGAACTGAAGCAGAGTTCGGTTTCAAGCTTTAAAGTGGTTTTCCACTTTTTTTCCAGGTGCCGGACCCCTGGGGAATGGGCCAGCATCGGTGAAAACACCGATGCCGGCACATTAACCCTTCATGTGCCGCGGTCAGTGCTGACCGCGGCACATGAGGTGTGCCGCATGTTCAGGATGCCGAGTGGAGGCCATCGGGTCCCCGCGCTGCTGTGACGGGGACCCGATGGCTTGGATGGCAGCCCGATGCCTTCCTTAGGCATCGTGGCTGCCATCCCTGCGAGCCTGTGCGATCCAGCCCCCTGGTAAGTGTGAGTAATACACTTACAGCCAATGCATTACAATACAAAGTATTGTAATGCATTGTGAAGGGGATCAGAACCCCCAAAAGTTAAAAAATAAAGTTAAAAAATAAAAGTTTCAAGTAAAAAAAAATGCCATTCCCCCCCCCCCCCAAAAAAAAAGTAAAAAAAAAGGTTAAGAAAAAAAAAAAAAGAAAAAGTAGGCATATTAGGTATCGCCGCGTCTGTCTCTATAAAAATATCACATGATCCATCCCGCCAGGTAAACACATTAAAAAATAAAAACAGTGCAAAAACAGCCATTTTTTGGTCACCTTCCCCCACAAAAAGTGTAATACTACGCGACCAAAAAGGCGTATTTACCCCAAAATGGTACTAAAAAGTCATCTCGTCCCGCAAAAAATGATACCCGACCTGAGACAATCGCCCAAAAAATAATGGCTCTTAGAAAATGGCAACACAAAAAAAAGGTTTTATCGTGTTCAACTTTCCTAAAATAAAAAAGTTAGACATATTGGGTATCGCCGAGTCCGTAACAACCTGCTCTATAAAAATATTACATGAGATGGCCCCCCAGGTGAATGCTGCAAAAAAATTAAAAAAAAAAAAAAAACTATGCCAAAACAACCATTTTTTTTCCCTCTTGCCTCACAAAAAGTGTAATAGCAGGCGATCAAAAGGGCGCATTTAACCCAAAATGGTACCAATCAAACCGCCATCTTGTCCCGCAAAAATTGATACCCTACCTAAGAGAATCGGCCAAAAAAATTAAAAAAAAATATGGCTCTCTGAAAACGGCAGCACATAAACAAGATTTAATTCTGTTCTAAAATGCATCTAATGTGTAAAACTTAACAATAATAAAAATGTTAGACATATTGGGTATCCCGCATTTGTAACAACCTGCTCTATAAAAATATCACATGATTTGTCCCCTCAGGTGAATGCTGTAAAAAATTTTTTTTAAAAACTATGCCAAAACAGCTATTTTTTTTCACCTTGACTCACAAAAAGTGTAATACCAAGCAATAAAGTGTTATGTACCCCAAAATGGTACCAATAAAAATGTCACCTAATCCTGCAAAAAATGAGCCCCCACATAAGACAATAACTAAAAAAAATAAAAATCAATGGCTCCCGCAAATCAATCCATCAAAATCTGTTCTGCAAAATCCATATGGCACTCCTTCCGTTCTGAGTCCTGCCATGTACCCACACAGCAGTTTACCACCACATATGGGGTGTTGCCGTATTCAGGAGAAAAAGGGTAACAAATTATGGGGTGCTTTTCTCCTGTTACCCCTTATGAAAATAAAAAATTTGGGGCTAAAGCAACATTTTATTGGAAGAAATTAAACTTTTTATTTTCACAGCCAAGTGTTTCCAAATTCGATAAATTCCGTAAAAGGGGTCAAAGTGGCCAGTACCCCCCTTAATATATTCTTTGAAGGGTGTAGTTTCCAAAATGGGGTCATTTTATGAGGATTTCCACTGTAGGGGTACGTCAGGGTCATTCAATTACTAAATGGTGCCTAAAAACCATTCTAGCAAAATCTGCCTCTAAAATCCGTATGGCACTCCTTTCCTTCTGACCACTGCCACAAACCCATAGAGACGTTTACCACCACATATGGGGTATTTCTGTAAACTGCAGAATCAGAGCAATGTATATTGAGGTTTAGTTTGCTGTTAACCCTTGCTGTGTTGCAAGAAAAAAATTAACATGAATAATCTACCAAAAAAGTGAAATTTTGAAATTTCACCTCCATTTTCCTTTAATTCTTGTGGAAAACCTGAAGGGTTAACAAAGTTTGTAACATCAGTTTTTTTTATAATTTGAGGGGTGTAGTTTCTAAAATGGGGTCATTTATGGGTGGGTTTCATTATGTAAGCCCCTCAAAATCACTTTATATCTGAATTGGTGCTTAAAAAAATGGTTTTGGAAAATTTGGTGAAAATTTGAAAAATGGCTTCTAAACTTCTAAGCCCTCTAACGTCCTAAAAAAGTAAAATGACATTTATAAAATGATGCCAACATAAAGTAGACATATGGGGAATGTTAAGTAATAACTATTTTTGGAGGTATTACTACTTATTTTGAAAATTCAGAAATTGAAATTTGCAAATTTTTCCAAATTTTTGGTAAAATTTAGTATTTTTTTATAAATAAAAATGAAATATTTTGCCACAAATTTACTACTGTCGTGAAGCACAATATGTGACGAGAAAACAATCTCAGAATTGCCTGGATAAGTAAAAGCGTTCCAAAGTTATTACCACATAAATTGACATGTCAGATTTGCAAAAAATGGCCAGGGCATGAAGGTGAAAACAGGCCTGGGGTTGAAGGGGTTAAAGGGGTTGTCCCACGAAAAATATTCTACAGTTTTCAAACCAGCACCTGGATCTGAATACTTTTGTAATTGCATGTCATTAAAAATGTTGTATAGCTACTGAGTTATTCAATAACATGTAACATAGGACCACTTAATTTCTTATTTCTTTGACCTATTCATTGAGCACGCCGCACATGCTCAGTTTCAACTTTTAACTGCCTCCTGAGCTGTGATAGGGAGAGCTGAGACACGCCCCCTGAGCTACAGCAGAAAAGACACTTCCCAAGCTGTCAGCTTGATATAAATCTAGCAGAGGAATGACTGGGGAGATCTCTGGATCCATGTGAGGTACAGGACTGGTTTTAGCTTTGTTAGAAAGAGGTTGTCATGTGCTGTATGATGTCTGATTTTTATTTTTTTACATTATTCGTGGGATAACCCCTTTAAGTCACACTCAATACAAAACACACACTTGAAATCAAAACTCGGGCAAGTACATGCCTCCACTTCTTTTTTAACTCCGTAAGAAATGTCGTGTCCTCACCTTGTCTTCAATATGGACAAGAATAGGACATGTTCTGTGGAATGGACATATAGATGTGGACAGCACATGGTGTGCTGTCCGCATCTTTTGAAGGCCCAATGAATTGAAAGGGACTGCATCCAATAAGCAAAAAATGTGGAACGGATACGGAAAAAATGGTCATGTACATGAGGCCTTCGTAAAAAATAATAATAAATAATAGATAAAAAAAATTAAAATTTTTACATATATATCCTGGATTCCATGTAGAAACTTTCGGGGCAAGAGCAGTGTTTATATCTTAGGCTGGGGCAAGTATCAATAATTCCTTGTTGGGTTTTGTTTTGTTTATTACATCTGTTAACTGTACCCTCACCCGCGTCACTACCCCCTGATGAACCCACCATAGTGGGTGAAGTGCGTTGGGGTTTTGGGTGATATATATTAATATCTTACCCTCTTTGTTATTAGGGTACAACAGGGTTAAATAGGGCAGGTTTGGGGACAGGGCGCCCTCACCATCAGGGGGCATCCCTGGGCTAAGGCACCTCTTTAGGGCCACCTAGGGATAGTTCCCCATCTCTTACCTACCCTTAAACTTGAGAATCATTGTTTGGTGAGCCACACAATTCAGTTTTAGATAATTATAATAAAGTATATACGGTAAGTTTTAGGGGTCACAATTTTTGATGGCTTTACTAATTCTTGGCGACATCCACCCCTATCAGGCATCATCTTTTCCCACCTTTTTTTGAACCCATCCTTAGAGAACAGTATAAAGAGAGAAGTACAAGGGCCAGCATGTCCAAGCTGTTGTGGGATATCAGATGACATTATAGGGAAGGTAGAATAGGAGAAGAGGACTACGACTCTCAGTACAGAACTACAACACCCAGTATGTCCCCGGCTACGAGATCTCACACAAAAGAAAGCTCTGCACTACATTTTGTATAAATGGCAAAGGAGCTCCATGCCCTCATGTTACATGGTGATGACATCACACAGGTGCTCAAACCTATACTTATGTCTCCATTGCTAAGCTCCTTCACTGCTTACATGATGATGTACAGTAGCTTAGACCTGAGATCAGGTAGGAACTAACCTCATCATAAAGCCCTATAATGCTGTCAATTCAGGTCTGCGGAGCTGTGGTCAGTCCATGAGTTACAGCTGACACACGGACCGTGTATCCCAGAATGAGCACAATCCTGTGAATTAGCCCCATCTGTAGTTGTGGTGGACTTTGCTCCAAATAAATCATAACATTTCTTAAATTGGCTTATCTTTAAACTTAATTTTGAGTAACAATGTTACTCCAGTTTTCTGCAAAAGTCAATTTTTTTGCACAAGTGACCTCAAAAAGTAGCAAAAACCCTACTTTGCCACACTTTGAAGATCAAAAATTTCCCCCCATAGTTTCCAGAGAGGCAGAGTTTGTGAGAGAACATGAAATAAAGAGACAACATAAAAATCATACATTTATTTACTATTTCCTAAATAAAATAAAAAAGTCTTTCAAAGTCCATACACAGACTCCAGAAAACTTTACCTTTATACAGTAGGCTGCAAAGAACCACTATGTGTGGGAGAACTGTGCATGCAAAGGCATCTCTGCACACCCATGTATGTACACACTTTTTAATGCTCCTAGTCTTCTATGTGCAGAGCAAAGGCACATGATACATGCATCTATCTCCTTCACACTAGTGTTCACACACATAGCACTATTATTGCACAATCATTTGTCTTCAACTGTAGAAGCAGTGTGGCTTAAGAGGTGTTTGTTCCCTAAATGTGACTGCAAACTAACTGGGAGGAATGTCCCAGTTGCCAAATACATGACCCATGCTGAAATGTCTGGAATCTGGTCCATCTAGATAGCTTATAATACACATCTACTGACAATGACAAAATGCCAAGCACATGTTTCCGATACACCCAAAGGTTAATAAAAAGGTGCCACTCTATTAATGCGATTTTTACCCTAAGAAAGGGGTAGGGAAGCATTTTAAACACTGGCCATGAAGCTGGAGTACCTTGACGGTTTACATATTTACTGCTGGTGTGTGGGGGCCTAGGGGTTACAATAGTGTGTGCGCATTGATCATTCTATCATACATTCACATGAACAGAATTGGAGACTGGAAAGCAAGCTTTAAAATCTTTCATGAAGACATATTGTGTGTGTGTGTATCTGTGCATACCAGGTATCTGATATAGACATGACTGAGATTCACAGAGGGAGCCTGATATTTTTCTTTGCCTCTGTTCTTGAAGTAAAACAGACTTAGATCTGTTTTTAACACATGATTATTAAGTATAACAAGAGCATGAGACCTATCACCAAGTATATATAAAAAAGCAATAAAATAAACCATAAAGGACACCAAATATACAGCAATTCAAATGTCTTTGGTTAGAAATATAAAATAAAAAAAGAATATATAAAAATATGGCAATGAAGGCATATGAGAACACAAGTGACTGAAAAAAAAATCATAAATAGGTGATAAAGTCTGAAATTTAAGAATGACTAAGAAAGCCTGAATACCAACAGATTGGGAGGGGAGGGATGCGGAGTGTAGAATGGCTATTGCCTGTGTCTCATTTGTTTCAGTCCAGTTACATACTGTACAGATCACTCTGCTTTGGGCAGGAAAGGTTGGTTTTCTTCAGGCTGAGGCCCAGGATCACTCAAACATCTTTGCAAGCGCTGGGTGTTAGAACTTTCACTAGGATTAAACACATCATCTGCCCCAGGTGAAGGAGGCTCCTGGGCTACCATGGTGATCCCACCTTCATCGTCTTCTTCTTGAGTTTCATCAATAAGATCCACTGACTCCGGGGAAGCAGGGTCAATGGTGATTACTGGAAGATTTCCAGCATCTGACTTTGGCTCGTAAGCGATAGGATCTGGGTATAAGAACAGGTTAAACTTTTAAGGCATATACCGCTGAGAATACAGTGCAAGTAATACGTTGCCACTTTAGCACATAGCAGAAAAGCTGTTAATTAGTCCATTACTTATCACTTAGGATTACTGTTTATACACACACCAACATATCACAACTCAGAACAAAGAAAAACTGAGAAAAAAAAAAAGTTAATTTTTCTTTGCGTCTAGTAAAATAACATGATTATGCTGGATTAACCATTTTTAATTTTGGATTGCTCTCTTATTTGAGTATTTTAATAATACTTACTCATGATGGCCCTGCGGTTAAAGTATATCTGTATTTAACTGTGTACACATGCCTTTTATATAGGAGGATTGCCAGATAGAGCTATTTATATATATCATACTTATATATTCATACGTGCTAATATTTATTCAAATAATTAGAATTTTGAATAAATACCTTATATTCCAAAATAAATATTTTATGTGCAAATGGTGCCATAAAAGTGAGAGTGCCAATCGAACTCTATGAAGAGTTTATTCCTTTTTGGTCTGATATATCAGTATATGGTGAGCCATTGGTTTCTTTCTGGTTTAAAAAAAACTGTCCAAACTCTGGTTTGTGGATACTACTCTGATAACGATCCTAAAGCTGCCTATACACATGGTGTAATAAATGCAGCATGAGCTCTACCTAGGGCCCTGCCTGAACAAGCTGTAACATAGTACAGAGTCTTCTATGCCATCTAGACATTGTTAGACCAAGGGCAATTTATATTTTTTCTATATACCACACACATACTTTTCTTGTTGATCACATTGCTCACCTGAACCAACACGTGCCCTGGAGAGAGTAGGCGAATCCAACTTGTGCACAGGAACGGTTAAATAATTAGCAGCCTGGGAAAAAATGCAGTACACATTACTTCATCCGGTACCACTTTCACCTAAAACTACAACATTTTATAGTTAACATACATTAAAAGGTATTGTGCCCATAATGAGAAATATTTATAACTTATGTATACACAGGTATGTACAATTCTGGTACTGAAGACTGGATCAATGCAGAATAATGCCTGACTTTAGAGTCCCATGCCAGATCTTTGGTAAAACAGATTTTCCAGGTTAAAAGAATTGGACCTAATGTTCTAAAGGCAAAAATCAGGTTCCCACAGGAAATGGGGGCTACAGAAATGAAAGAGTAAACTGCAAGGTCTTCTTTTAAATGTACAATTCATTTTACACTTACTTGATGATCTATCTGATGAATTTTTTGCCTTCGGAGTAACATCTGGTTCCAGGCTTCCTCATATGGATCAGCAACCAATGTGTGCCTGTTGTAAGAGCGTAGCTAGATTTGGATGAACAAAAAAATGGTTCATTTTAGCACAATATAAGGAGGGGGTCAAACATAAAATAACATGGACAAATCAATATGTAATACCATAAAAGATAAGGTGCATAGGGCCTCTGAAAGCATCTCACCCTTTGTCGTGTTTTTTGCAAGTTGTTGCGGAGAATCTTGCGGATCTCCTCCTCTTTAACTTTAGATAGAGTTGGAATGACTCTATCTGATGGCTTAGGCTTTGGTTGAATATTCCTGCAAAGAATGATCTGTGAATCTTATATGCAAGTTTTCCAGACATTAGTTTATTTTAAGGGAATTTGAATAAATCCTTATTCTGATAAGTCTCAAATTGGGCAACATAAATCTTTCAAGCATTTCATGTACAGTGAATTCTAATGAATGTGCACTTACTGCATGGATACAGTAGATACAGCGGATGGGATCCTTCCAATGCCACCACTCTCTACCAATTCTATTGCCTGCTTCATCTCCATTTTATGATAAAAGGCAATGAGCTGTGGCTCTGTAGACCTCTCCCCTGCAATAAGGCACTTCTTCACATAAGTTTTGTTGAAGCGGTTCAATCTGCATCAAAGGAGAGATTTTGTTAGTTCAATACTCCTTTAAATACTGAACTTACATGCCGATTATTTACATAAAACAGACAACTGAAGTTATGAATGAATGGCTATTAGCCTTCAGTAAAGGAACAGAGGGGTGGTAACCAGTTGGGGGTGTGTACCTGCACAAACTCACTCTATCCAATCAGTGCTGCCATTCTCAGACTGTGCAAGTACACACCCCCAACTTGTTACCACCCCTCTGCACCCTTACTGAATTGCTAGCAGTCTGCATTCATAACTTCTAGTAGAAATAATAACGGAATGGCACAACATAGAGCCATAAGAATAGATGCTCCAGAATTGTTATTATAGGGGAATTGCATAAAGCTATTAAAACAGGCCTGTCAGGAGCGATGAAAGGTCCTGTTTAATGACCAAGTGATTTTTTTCATCGTCGCCTTCCAAGAGCCAGAACGTTTTTATTTTTCTGTCAATGTAGTCATATGAGGGCTTGTTTTTTCCAGCACAAGTTGTAGTTTTTAATGGTACCATTTGGGGGTACACATAACTTACTGATTAATTTTTATTAACTATTTCTAGGAGTTCATTTTTGGCATAAATAACATAACTACTTTCTGGGTCAGTACGATTACAGCATAATATATATATATATATATATATATATATATATATATATATATATATATATATATATAATATATATATATCTTATTTTTTTTACTACTTTTGTTCAATAAAAATAAAAAAATGTTTTTTTTTGCATCACCACATCCCCATAACTTTTTGTTTTTCTTTCTATGGAGCTGTGCGAGTGTGATTTTTGCGGGATGCCTTATAGTTTTCTTTGGTATTATTTTGGGGTATATAGCACTTTTTGATTCGCTTTTTATTCAGTTTTTTTGGTGGTGAATAAGGAAAAAAAAAAAAATCAGAAATCCTGCCCTTTTTTATTTACCATTCACGTACAGGATAAAAAAATTACATGATAATTGTGTAGGGTGGGTCATTATGGATAAGGCGATACCAAATATGTGGAGTAGATTTTATTTTTGCAATTTTTTTTCCATGGAAAAGGGAAAAAAAAAAATATGTAAATTTTTTTACTTAATAAAACTTTTTTTAAAATACTTTTCTGTAACTATTTAATAGTCCCACAAGGTGACTATGATAAGCAATCTTTTCATCACCTCTAAAATACATTGCACATTAACTGTAGTGCAATGTATTTTTACTAGTACTATACTGACATTCACCAGCAGACTGCGCCACAAAGACAAAGCCTGCTGAGAAACGATGGAGGCAGGCCTGGAGCCTTCAATAGGCCCAGGCCTGTGTGCACTGCCATCAGCACCCTGCAATCTAATTTGTGGGGTACTGATAGGAGACAAAGGGACTCCTCTCCCTCTTTAACCACTTACATGCCGCTGGCACTAATACCTGCGGCATATTAGGGGTTAAACGGCCTCTGCTGGTCCAGGCCATGAGTAGGACATCTGTAAAAAAGGCGTCGTCCCAGCCTAGGGCCTCTTATTGACCGCCGCAAAGAGGCTTATTGGTGGTCACTAAGGGCCATGTACCAATTAGGTTGACTTGCAGACTGAACTGATAGCAAATCACGTGTCTAGACCAAGTTGGGGAGAGACAACAGCAAGAAGCTGTTGTGGGTAAGATGACAGTTTGAGAGGGGGAAGAGCGAGTTGCCGATACCCTGCATAGTGTGATTCTGACCACAGCGTACTGACCCACTTGCTCCACCACATCTTGTTAGCGCGCTCTTTTGTCAAACTGTAGCAGAGTGCCCTCAGGGAGAGATTATAACCAATATACTGTGCTGTATGCCCTGAGTGAAAGACAAACTATCAAAGGGGTTATCCGCCAATGTCAGGCGGTGAAGAGCATCCCCGATTCGCTTTAACAATGAACAGCGACAATGTGACTTACTTGTCCTTCCAATGATGATGGCCATAGTGACCACATATGTCTTCAATTCCAGTCAGAAGATGATCAAGAAACTAAAAAACAAAAAAAATATTAGTAATCTAGTATCATTAATTTTTCTTAACACCATACATGTTCACATTCAAAAATGTTTCATAAAAGACAATTGAATGTCATATGGTTCAATACGACCATGTGCCGATATAATAATAAAGACCATAGACACGTTAATAAAGGCTAATGGAATTTTTGTCCTGTACTACCAAGTCGCTTCCTTTGTAATTTTGGATAAGGCTGAGGGGGTTTGTAACCAGCAGAATTTAAATAGAGTCTGTTATACTGGTGTGAGCTGCAGTACCCAGGTTGACGCTTCCCATCATTAACACAAGTTTCAATCTAGAATAGAGAAGAGCGAATCGATTTGTCTCAGCCAGAGTTCTACACCTGTGAAGGGCTGTCCCCGCAGCTGAAGATGCACCCCTTGCAGCTTGATTGACAGGGCTGGACATCTTGGCCGGCCCCAACAATCTCACGCCTGCATTGTTGCTCCAAGTAGAGGCGGAAGTGGGAAGTTCTGCTTCCACTTCTGAAGCAACGAGTGGTCATGCACCACTACCCGGAAGAGTAAAGGCGCATGCACAATTACTGCTTCAGAAGCAGAGCCTCTGTACTTGTACCGCTACTTGGAGCAGCAGTGCAAGCGTGAGATTGTTGGTGCCAGTCAAGATTTCCAGCTCTGTCAAGGGATCACCACTAGAGATGAGCGAGTAGTGAAATATTCGAAAGTTCGAAATTCGATTCGAATAGACCGCGAAATTCGACTATTCGACCGAATATCGAATCCCATTAAAGTCTATGGGAAAAAAAATGCTCGCCACTTGGAAATCTCAATTCGACCACTTGGAGGTCACCAAGTCCACCCTGAAACCTCAGAAAAGGATGCCAACACTGCTGGAATGCAACTGGGACAGCAGGGGAAGCATGTCTGGGTGCATATAACGCGCCCAAGTCGCAGTATTACGCCACTATCACAGCCTCTCAACAATACACTCCAAAGACAATCTAACCTCTCTGTAAAGTGAGACCATACAAGGAAACCTTCTTTCCTCTACATTGCCATGGACCCCAAGCCAAACTAGACAAAAAGAAGATGAAATTCTGCACCCCTTAAAATCACGTTGCCTATGACAACCACAGATGGCATAGGCAAGGGGGAAAGCAAATAGACCCCACCCCTAATTGTCATTGTGTGTGTGTGTGAGATGTGGTCAGACATGTCTTCTTTAAAATGTAAAAACAACTCAAACACATGCAGAAGCCTTAAAATGCCCAAATTGTTGGCGCTAGAGATGTCAGTGACCCGACCTGGCCCAGTGTCATGTCTAGCAGGTAAAGCAGTGGGGATGTTGAGGGATGCGTAGGACCGCAAAAGGCAGAGGAAGAGGCCGTGGGCTGGCCTGAGGCTCATGGAAAATTTTGTGGAGGACCAAGAGGTGAGACGTCTTAAAAATTGTTGTGTGGAGGCTAAAGAGGTGAGACCTCTTAAAATTATGTGGAGGCCCAAGAGCTGAGACTCTCTTAAAAAAAATTATGTGGAGGCCCAAGAGCTGAGACCCGTTAAAAATTGTGTGGAGGCTAAAGAGGTGAGACCTCTTAAAAATTGTTTGTAGGCCCAAGAGGTGAGACCTCTTAAAAATTATGTGGAGGCCCAAGAGGTGAGACCTCTTAAAAATTGTGTGGAGGCTAAAGAGGTGAGACCTGTTAAAAATTTTTTGTGGAGGCCCAAGAGGTGAGACCTCTTAAACATTTTGTGGAGGCCCAAGAGGTGAGACCTGTTAAAAATTTTGTGGATGCCCAAGAGGTGAGACCTTGATAAAATTATGTGAAGGCCCAAGAGGTGAGACCTGTTAAAAATTTTGTGGATGCCCAAGAGGTGAGACCTTGATAAATTTATGTGGAGGCCCAAGAGGTGAGACCTGTTAAAAATTTTGTGGAGGCCCAAGAGGTGAGACCTTGATAAAATTTTGTGGAGGCCCAAGAGGTGAGACCTCTTAAACATTTTGTGGAGGCCCAAGAGGTGAGACCTTGATAAAATTATGTGGAGGCCCAAGAGGTGAGACCTGTTAAAAATTTTGTGGATGCCCAAGAGGTGAGACCTTGATAAATTTATTGAATAATGGACTGGAAGGGCACTCAATATTTGGGATTCTCAATTTCTTATTTATTTTTTACTTTTTACTTTTTACATCCCCAAAAAAAGCAAAATCATCTTAATCCGCAACAATTGTATATGTAACAGATAAATATTAAAAATAGCAATATAGCAGCAATGTTAACATTAACAATAACAATAAAAATAATAAATCATAAAGATACAAGATAGAAATAAAAATTCAATATAGCAGCAATAGCACTCTGACTAATATAAATGTATTGGCAATAAAGGTTAATGCATATCTTAATATTAATGTGATAGTAAATTTTTTTTAAAAAGTTCTATGTTATGTATTTTTTATTTTTTTATTAAAAAAGTTCTATGTTATGTATATTTCTTGTTATACTTTTATGTATATTTGTATATATATATTTTCGTTTTTACATATGTGAATATTAGGAATATGGCTCGTGTTGGCAATATAGAGTTAATTCAAGCTGAAAGATTATTGGTTAACAAGGCATGACAATGTGGGCGGAATAATGTGCAGTATAAGAAGGAGTGGAAAACCCAGTAATAACTTAACCCACTGAAGAAGAAGCAGCGCTTCGAAACGCGTCTGGGGCTATTACTGGTGTTATGATTAATTGCTGGCCAGCAAAGAAAGATTAACAAAGATTGTCACTCTTTTTTCTGCAAATACCAGAGGAAATTCGAGGAAGTTCAGTGACGTCAGAAGCACATGATCAGTCACGTGGAGTATACCACGTGACCTACGATACGAGCTCCGGAGCCGGCACACGCGGGACGCCACGGGAAGCTTCAACATACTAAACCTATGTCATCTGGGGGTAAAGTAATATATAATTGCTACCACTAACAAGAAGTTATTCTATGACTAACAATTGATTATCTACCAATATACTAAAGTATGGAATATTTTGGAGCTTAAATCAAGTATGAAAGACGTTACAATAATCGAAAATTGACCATATAGAGACGATTCCTTTTCCCACTTTTACCTCATATGGGTGGATATTTAAATATACCTCTCTCTAGGATATAAAGATCATTGGATGTGACATTCCTGAAGCCCCACATTCGGCTGTTGTTACTATCACATTAATATTAAGAGATGCATTAACCTTTATTGCCAATACATTTATATTAGTCAGAGTGCTATTGCTGCTATATTGAATTTTTATTTCTATCTTGTATCTTTATGATTTATTATTTTTATTGTTATTGTTAATGTTAACATTGCTGCTATATTGCTATTTTTAATATTTATCTGTTACATATACAATTGTTGCGGATTAAGATGATTTTGCTTTTTTTGGGGATGTAAAAAGTAAAAAGTAAAAAATAAATAAGAAATTGAGAATCCCAAATATTGAGTGCCCTTCCAGTCCATTATTCAGTATTTGCAATTTCTTTTTGGTTAGGTGAACCAAAATAGGAAGAGTGCACCAAACCGTGAATGTAGATAGGGGTTGAGCCTTCAAAAACCATTACTTGATAAATTTATGTGGAGGCCCAAGAGGTGAGACCTGTTAAAAATTTTGTGGAGGCCCAAGAGGTGAGACCTTTTAAAAATTATGTGGAGGCCCAAGAGGTGAGACCTCTTAAAAATTATGTGGAGGCCCAAGAGGTGAGACCTCTTAAAAATTATGTGGAGGCCCAAGAGGTGAGACCTCTTAAACATTTTGTGGAGGCCCAAGAGGTGAGCCATAAATATATAAATTTTTCTTATTTAGCAATTCTACGGCGGTTAAGGAGGAGGAGGAGGTGGAGGAGGAAATGGCACTTCATACAGATGGCACTTCACTTTTGGCTGCTTTCCACTGTTGGAGAAGCAAAGTCCGGGTCAATCCACTTGCTGTTCATTTTGATTAGCGTCAGCCTGTCGGCACTGTCGGTTGACAGGCGGCTGCGCTTATCGGTTATAATGCCCCCGGCTGCGCTGAACACCCTTTCTGATAGCACGCTGGCGGCAGGGCAGGCAAGCACCTCCAAGGCGTACAGGGACAGTTCCAGCCACGTGTCCAACTTGGAGACCCAGTAAGTGTAGGACGCCGAGGGATCGGGGAGGACAGGGTTACGGTCTGCCAGGTACTCCCGCAACATCCGCCGATACTTGTCCCTCCTGCTGATAGCGGGCCCCGCAGTGATGGAAGTTGCACGAGGGGGTGCCATGAACGTGTCCCACACCTTGGAGAGTGTTCCCCTGGTGGCTGTGGGCCTGATTGATGTTGTGGGACTCTGGGAGACCCTCTCCTCTCTGCCGCCAGCGATGGTGGGTGGGAAAATCTCCATCATGTTCTGCACGAGTTCCCTCTGGTATTCCAGCAATCGATTCGTCCTCTCCTCTACCGGAATAAAAGAAGAGACGTTATCTTTATACCGGGGGTCCAGGATTGCGAAGACCCAGTACAGTTTTGTTCTCCACTATCCGGACAACACGTGTGTCCCGGGAAAAGCAGCCCAGCATGAAGTCAGCCATGTGTGCCAGACTCTGAATAGGCATGACCTCACTGCCCCCACCAGAAGGATCACTTGCCATTTCCTCCTCTTCCGCCTCCTCTCCGCCCCATCCGCGCTGAACCAATGGGACGCACACAGCCTGACTGCTACCCTCGCCGCCAGCATCCTCCTCCTCTTCCACAGCCACCTCCACGTCGTCATCCTCATCCTCCTCCTCCTCCTGCAACTGCCACCGAGAAGCAGACAAAAGTGTGGTCTGACTGTGTAGCTCCGTTGCGTCTCCTCCTACCCCCGTCTCCTCTGCGTGCAATGCGTTTTCCCTTATTGCGATGAGCGATTCTTTAAGGACGCATAGGAGCGGGATGGTTACGCTCACTATAGCGTCCTCGCTGCTGACCTTCTTGGTGGACTCCTCAAAGATACGCAGTACATCGCATATGTCTGCCATCCATGGCCACTCGTGGTTGGCAAACTGAGGGAGCTGAGTTGGAGGCACGCGTGGATTCATAATCTGGTACTCCATCAATGCTCTCTGCTGCTCACACACCCTGGCCAACATGGAATAGGTGGAATTCCAGCGAGTCGGCAGGTCGCACAACAGCCGATGTTCAGGCAAATGGAGGCGTTGCTGGAGTTTTTTTAAGCTAGCAGCAGCTACAGTTGACTTCCGAAAGTGAGCGCACAAGCGCCGCACTTTCACCAGTAGCTCTGCCAGGTTGGGGTAAGTCTTTAGAAATTTTTGGACTACCAGATTAAAAACGTGGGCCAGGCATGGTACGTGATCGAGTTCGGCAAGCTCCAGAGCCGCCACCAGGTTATGGCCGTTATCGCACACGACCATGCCTGGTCCTAGCTGCAGCGGCGACAGCCACATCCCCGTCTGCTGCAATATGGCGTCCCTCATCTCTGGGGCGCTGTGCTTCCTGTCGCCCAAGCTGATGAGCTTAAGCACCGCCTGCTGACGTCTCCCCGCGCCAGTGCTGCAACGCTTCCAGCTAGCGGCTGAGGGCGATGTTAAGGCAGAGGAGGAGGAGGGGGTTTATCAGAACCCGTGCTGGCAATCTTGGGCGGGGGTGGTAGGTAGGCCGTCTCTGTTTGCGACCCCGTCCCCGCTTCCACTACATTCACCCAGTGTGCCGTCAAAGAAATGTATCGTCCCTGGCCGCAAGCGCTTGTCCACGAGTCGGTGGTCAAGTGGACCTTTGTGCTGACTGCGTACCTCAGGGCCCGCCTGATGTTACGCGACACGTGCTGGTGCAGGGCGGGGACGGCACTCCGGGAAAAGTAGTGGCGGCTGGGGACGGAATAGCGAGGTGCGGCAGCCGCCATCAGGTCGCGGAAGGCCTGCGTCTCCACAAGCCTAAACGGCAACATCTCCAGGGCCAGCAGTTTGGAGATGTGGCAGTTTAAGGCTTGGGCTTGGGGGTGACTCGAGGCGTACTTCCGCCTGCGGTCGAACGCCTGCGAGATGGACAGTTGTTGGGACAAGGAGTGTGAAGGTGCAGGCGAAGAGGCGGGGGAAGGGGAGGCTGAAGGAGAAGGCCCCAAAGTAGCCAAGGCAGAGGCAGATGTGGAGGTGTCCTGGCTGGAGGTCTGGACCGCAGTGGCAGCACACAACACAGGGGAAGAGGCAGTGGCAGCAAGAACCGGGCGCAGGTTGTATTGCGTTTGCTCTCTCCCACTCAGCCCAGTGCTTGACTTTCCAAGTGACGCCGCATGCCTGAGTGTTCAGATTGCTCTTCTCAGAGCCCCTACTCAGTTTTTGAGTGGCAGAGTGTGCAAACCGCGCTCAGTTTGTCATCCGCACAAACATTAAAAAATCTCCACACCACAGAAGTACGAGGCCTCGATGGGGGAGCTTTGCGCGACTGCCCGCTGCCGGGAACAGCTTCGGCCCTGCTGGCTGTGGCCTCACTTCTCTGTCTGGCAGCCCTTGCCTCTGGACTGCCCTCTGCTCTGGACTGCCCTCTGCCTCTGGACTGCCTCTGCCTCTGGACTGCCCCTCTGCCTCTGACTGCCTTGCTCCCTCTGCCTCTGGACTGCCCCATCTGGCCTCTGGGACTGCCCTCTGCCTCTGGACTGCCCTCTGCCTCTGGACCTGCCCTCTGCCTTCTTGGGACTGCCCTCTTGCCTCTGGACTGCCCTCTGCCTGGACTCCCTGGACTGCCCTCTGCCTCTGGACTGCCCTCTGCCTCTTGCCTCTGCCTCTGGACATCCCTCTGCCTCTTGCTGCCTCTGGACATCCCTCTGCCTCTTGCTGCCTTTTTCGGTGCTGCGCAGACCACCACCTCTCCACTACTTTCCTCGCTGGACATCACCCCTGGCCAAGTGGGGTCGGTCATTTCGTCATCCACCACCTCAACTTCCTCACTCTGCTCCTCCTCCTGCCACTGGACATTCCAACAGCCTCCCTTGATGGCAACTGCGTCTCATCATCATCATCGCTCATGATAACAGATGCTGGTTCAGGGTCCACATCAGCAGGAGATGGCGAATACTCAAGTGTTTGGGCATCACTACAAACAAATTCCTCTGCTAGCTCCTGGGATTCTTCCGGCACATCTGAAAAAGGACCCGAAAAGAGCTCCTGGGAGGGGTCAATGGTGGGATGACTCTGTTGGCCAGGTGTGGAGGAAGGAGGGTCAGAGTGAGACTGTGTGGATGACTGGCTGGTGGACAACTGTGTGGAAGCGCTATCGGCTATCCATTGCACCACCTGTTCAACCTGCTCAGGCCTCAACAGCGGTGTAACCCGCCCCCTGCTTAACTGTCCCATAAAGGCAGGGATTCTGGATGAGCGGGATCCTGGCTGACCCTCACCAGCACGCATTGTATCCCCACTGGCTTCAACAAGGCCCCCAACAGCATTTCCGCGCCCCCGTCCACATCCTATTCCGCTAGCCCCCCTCCGCATTTTATTATTTTTTGGTTACAATATTTTGCCTTCACAGCCGTGAAATTATTTTGCAAGAGAACGCACAGTACAGTTGCCAATTATAAGGCCTATATATTTTATAGTTCAAGGTACACAGCCGTTGTACTAACTTTTCAGACGGTGGGTATAAACACCAGGTATTTAAATAATTTTGCAAGAGAACACACAGTACAGTTGCCTAGTATAAGGCCTATATATTTTATAGTTCAAGGTACACAGCCGTGTACTAACTTTTCAGACGGTGGGTATAAACACCAGGTATTTAAACAATTTTGCAAGAGAACGCACAGTACAGTTGCCTAGTATAAGGCCTATATATTTTATAGTTCAAGGTACACAGCCGTGTACTAACTGTTCAGACGGTGGGTATAAACACCAGGTATTTAAACAATTTTGCAAGAGAACGCACTGTACAGTTGCCAATTATAAGGCCTATATATTTTATAGTTCAAGGTACACAGCCGTTGTACTAACTGTTCAGACGGTGGGTATTAACACCAGGTATTTAAATAATTTGCAAGAGAACGCACAGTACAGTTGCCTAGTATAAGGCCTATTTATTTTATAGTTCAAGGTACACAGCCGTGTTACTAACTTTTTCAGACGGTGGGTATTAACACCAGGTATTTAAATAATTTTGCAAGAGAACGCACAGTACAGTTGCCAATTATAAGGCCTATATATTTTATAGTTCAAGGTACACAGCCGTGTACTAACTTTTCAGACGGTGGGTATAAACACCAGGTATTTAAATAATTTTGCAAGAGAACGCACTGTACAGTTGCCAATTATAAGGCCTATATATTTTATAGTTCAAGGTACACAGCAGTAGTGCCAAATATAGTTTGGTATGTAGCAGAGCACCTAATACACCACTAATTCCTCTCTCTGTCCCTACTCCAGCAGCTATCCCTGAATACAGCAGCCGTTCTCTGTAAAGTCTATATTGTAGTAAAGCTATCACTGTACTGCACTATAGTAGCCCTGATAAGGGCTTTTAATCACGCTCCTGCCTGTCCAACAGCTAAAACCTGTCTCTCCCTTCTCCAGCCTCTGTCCCTGACTAAGTTCACGCAGCATATGCGTACGAGCAGGAAGAGCTGAGTTTTTAATATTTGAGGTCACATGGTTTTTCCAGCCAATGTATGTAGACGCCGTTTTCGCGCTGCCAGCGTGCTCAGCGTGCCTGTCATACCCCCCCTGCATGGTGATTGGTGGAAAAAGAGCGCCAGGGAAGGTGGGAGGGGAAACGAATTCTAAGTGCGCCATCGCCGTTATACTCGAACAAAATAGAGTACGCCAAATAGCGTAGTATTCGATCGAATACCAGCTCGATCGAACACTACTCGCTCATCTCTAATCACCACTGGTGAATGAAGAGAATGCAGCGGCTGTGTAGCTGTGCATCCATTTCTAAACTGCAACCGTCCCCCATTCACTTTCAGGCTACTACACAGCTCTATGTGTAGGGGACAATGATCAGGTTCCGTTTGTCCCCAATCGCTGAGCAACAGTAGAGCTGCAATTACATCCAGCAATCATCTCCTCTGTATGGGGATGAATGACTGCTGTGTTCCTTAGAGATGCAACAATTATTTTTATTTTTTTCATCAACACATTCAAAGCAAATACAGAGCTGTAAGAGGGCTTTTCCAGGACAAATTGCAGCTTTTATTTGGGGTTCTATAATTTACTGTTAAATGGGATGTCCTATCTAGACATGTCCTGATGGGAAAAGCGCTACATAAAGTTAACGTTATGGGTATAATTACAATACCAAATACTGCAATAAATTATTTATATTTTAGTTTTCTGAATAAAAATTTATTTTGTGTTGGACCATTCTAAAACCCATTATTTTATTTTTATTTTTCTGCCAATGTAGCCACAAGAGGGACAAGTTTCAGTTTTTTGGCACCATTTTGGGGTACATATAATTTTTTTGTTACAGGGTAATGAGGGAAAAAATGTTTTTTGTGGGTTTTTTTTTTTTCACACCTTTGATCTGGTTCATTACAATTGCAGCTGTTCCATATATCTTTTTTTTTTTACTAAAATATTTTATTTCTTTAAAATGTTTTTGTAAACCTTATAAAATATTTCCTTTTTTGCTCCCAAAATAGAAGCAGCAATTCTTTTATTGATTCAATAATGCATTGGATTAGTTAATATTTCAAAGAATTATTGCCTGTCAGTAGTATTAACAGGTAAACTGTAAGGCCTCTTTCACACTAGCGGCAGCACGGATCCGGCACCTAAAGGGTGCCGACGGATCCGTACTGTCGCTATACATGTGTGGAGCCGGAGCAGCGGTCCGGCCCCACACATGTTGACACAGACATTGGGACAAGACACAGAGAACATATATACACACAAACACATACATACTTACGTACTCCAGCCAGGGACGCCGGCAGCACGTCTTCACGCGCCTCCTGCGCACAGTGATGACAATTCCCCACAGCACCCTCTGTTGGGCGCAGTGGGGAAACGTCAGCTGCGCGCAGGAGGCGTGTGAAGACATGCTGCCGGCGTCCCTGCCTGGAGTATGTGAGTATGTATGTGTTTGTGTGTATGTGTGAGTATGTATGTACGTATGTCTGTATGTATCTCTGTATATGTGTAGCCGGATCCGGAATGACCCCCCATTGCAAGTCAATGGAGGACAGATCCGGATTACTGTTGTGTCACACCAAACGGATCCGTCCCCATTGTCTTGCATTGGGGGTCATTCCGGATCCGTCTTGGTGCGGATGTCTGGACCGGAGAGAAAACCACAGCATGCTGCGGTTTGTTCTCCGGTCTGAAGACGGAACGGAATGCTTTCAGGAGCATTCCGTTGTCTTCAGTTCAGTTTTGTCCCCATTGACAATGAATGGGGACAAAACTGAAGTGTTTTTTTCCGGTATTGAGCCCCTATGATGGAACTCAATACCGGAATTTAAAAACGCTAGTGTGAAAGTAGCCTTAGGCTAATTTCACACTAGCGGCAGTGAATTCTGGCAGGCTGTTCCGGCGGGTGAACAGCCTGCCGGATCCCTGCTGCCGCTGGTGCACGTGTGGGGCCGGAACTACACTCCGGCCCCATTCAATATAATGGTGGCGGGCCGTGGATCCGGCCGCAGCACGTCAAACTTGCCGAGAGGCGGCCGGACCAAAACTACGACATGTTCTGCTGGAATCCACTGCCGCTAGTATGAAAGTAGCCTTAGAGTGCTGGTGGGCTGACATGCTGCAATCCTTGGCATCTAAAGGATTGACTGTGGCATCTAAGGGTTAAACAGCCAGGACTGGAGTCACCACCAATTTTAACCAATGCAGTGGGATATTGGCTGTATATTATAGTCCATGTAGAGCTTTCCAGTGATGTTAGGTCCATGGTCGTGTCGAGCAGTAATAGGGGCAGTGATAGGGTAATGTTTGTGTAACTAACTGGGTGGGAAGAGCTATAAACTAGCCGGGTGTTAGGGGCAGTGATAGGGGAGTCTATGTAACTAGCTGGGTGTCAGGGGCCGCGCTGGAGCTGTGGCAGAGAAAGAAGTGTATTATGGGTTTGGTTGGATACAGAAACAGGAAGTGCTACACAGAGGATGTAATAATCCAAAGTAATTTGTTTACATGGTGAGAAGGGGTCAGAAGAGTTCAAATTAAGAAAAAGCACAGGGAAGATGTACAGGAGGTAAGTACATGAGCTTATCTGCTAAAAACCATAGTAATCTCCGAAAACCCCCTTTAAGGTACATGAATAGTATGAGTTTTCTTACAAGATACAAGAATGAATTAAAATCTAACAGGCAGTTGACAAGATGCACAGAAATTAGCTTTTTCTCACTAATAAAGTGCAACTGTGTACCACTAGGATACTTAATTTACCTGAGTATGGATCTCTTCATTTATTGAACGCTTGGTCTCTTGCTTCTTTTTCACAGCTAAAAGTTCCACCAGTGGCCGAATTGTCATTCCCTGTATTAAACAAAAAATAAAAATAAAAAAAATAAGCCAAAGAACACAGCAGTAAACCAAGAAGTGTCTGTCTTGAAAAAGAACAAAAAAGTAAACAACCAGAACTATTTTTCTAAAATGAGTCATCAACACACCATCAAGCTGTTCGACTGTAACGTGGACATTAACCCCTTCCCGTATTTGGACTCAATCAGGTGTACAATTACGCTCAAACTGTTAACCTGGCCTTTGACACTTTAAACTTAAAAATAAATAAATAATAATTACATATAAATTTGGAATCGCCATAACAGTATCAACCTACAGAATAAAAGCATAAACTCTATGTTCCACCCTATAAGACGCACTTTTCCCCACCCCAAAGTGGGGGGGAAATGTCAGTGCGTCTTATGGGGCAAACACTAATGAGTGCTTGCATTAAGGAAGTGCTCTTTAGTACAAGAGGACCGGTAAACTGTGAATGCAGTGCTCCCCGGGCTCTGTACTTGCCGCTTCCTGGTCCTCGGCTGCAGGCTGCGCTGTGACTTGTGCACAGTGTGAGGACGTTGGCGTGTTGTGATTTCACATTTTGTGGCTCAGCCGGAAGAGCAGGTGCTGGATCCCTGAGGCAGTGTCGGCATCTGGAGCAGGACAGTTAAGTTCATTTATGGTTTTTGTCTGATCTGAGGTCTGAATGGGAGTCTGATCTGAGTGTCTGAAAAGGGGTCTTATTAACATGGGGGTCAGATCTGATGTCTGAGGGGTCTGATTAACATTGGAGGTCTGATTGGAGCTCTGAACTGAGGTATGATGAAAAATACGGTATACCACATTAGGAACCACATTTAAAAAAAAAACAAAAAAAAAAACACACTGACAGAATTGCAATGTTCGCCCATAGCCCGAATCAGGGTAATAGAGGCTTGTTTTGCTGTTTACCCCCTGCTGTGTTACAGGAAAAATGGAAAATCTGCACACACACAAAAAAATGTTTTTTTTTTTTTTTTTAAATTTCTCCTCTATTTTGCGTTAATTCCTGTGGAACACCTAAAGGGTTAGGCCCCTTTCACACGGGCGAGATTTCCGCGCGAGTGCAATGCGTGATGCGAACGCATTGCACCCGCACTGAATCCTGACCCATTCATTTTAATGGGGCTTTTCACATGAACGTTTTTTTTTCACGCATCACTTCTGCGTTGCGTGAAAAACGCAGCATGTTCTATATTCTGTGTTTTTCACGCAGAACTGGCCCCATTGAAGTGAATGGGTCTGCGTGAAAATCGCATTGCATCCGCACACAAGTGCGGGTGCAATGCGGTTTTAACGCATGGTTGCTAAGAGATGTTGTTTGTAAACATTCAGTTTTTTCGCACGCGTGTGATAAACGCATCAAAACGCTTCGCACCCGCGCGGAAAAAACTGTCAGTCAAAACTGACTGCAATTGCGTGAGGATTTGGTGCGGATGCGTGCAGATTTTCCTGAACGCATCCGGACCAAATCCGGACACGCTCGTGTAAAAGGGGCCTTAAAGTTTGTAAAATCAGCTTTCAATAAATTTCTAAAATGTAGTCATTTTGGGGAGGTTTCTATTATGTAAGCCCCTTCAGAACTGAATTGGTCCTTAAAAACACGGTTTTGAAAATTTTCTTGAAAATTTCAAAAATTGCTTCCAAAATTCTAAGCCTTCTAACATCCTTAAAAAAATAAAATGAAAGTTAGAAAATGATGCCAATATAAAGTAGACATATAGGGAATTATTTTGCGAGGAATCACTATGTCTTAAAAATCAGAGAAATTCAATTTTAGAAAATTGCAAAATTGTTTCCAAATTTTTTGTAAATTTTGGATATTTTTTTATATATAAGAAGGTAAAACATATGAACTCAAATTCACCACTAACATGAAGTACAATGAGTCATAAGAAAACAGTCTTCAAATCGTTTCAGAATTATTACCAAATACTGACACATCAGATTTAAAGAAAACGGAGCTTCAGCATTTGGTCCAAACTGGCTTTTGCTGGAGGGGGTTATTCTTTGCATGTATCTAAACAAAAATAATGGATTTTCAATTGATTCACTTCTTCTACAGTGGCCCCTTTCTCATATTTTACTGAGTGTCACATGACCTGTGACATCAGCTTCTTTGCCTGCTATGATGTTCCATGCAGGAGGAGAAGTCCTGCAGGAGGGAAGTCCTGCCCTGTACGCGCAACATTACTGAAGTCTGACCTGTGGGCTGTGCTTGCTGGAGGGACAAGACACGTCCCCTGTGCAGGTGTCATCACTACTGATGTCTGCAGGCTTAGCTCTCTTATCATGGCTCCATGCATCCTTAGCTAAGAGCTGTCATGCATGTCCAGTTCATTCAGAAAACATACTCAGAGGCTAGCTAGTGTGTATGGGCCATAGTTATCAGCAGAGAACATCAGTACTGAGGTCCAAAAAGTGGATGGAACTTGTCAGTGCAAAGCCACGACCACTGCACGTTACTGGATGCAGAAAGTGGAACAACTTAGCATTAGCTTTTATAACCCAATAAGCAGAAGAGGAATTCCAGTCAAAGTGCAAGCTAACGGGTAGTGGTGGCGGTTTACTGGACTGAAACAGGTGAAGTACTCTGCCTGTATAAAATGGAAGAAGCTTCAAGGTGTAAATGGCCAGGAGAGAAACCAGATGTAAGAATGTCTGTGTGAGGTCAGTATCTACTGGGAAGAGCTGAAGCATGAGAAGATGGATCTGTCAGCAAAGATAACCAAGACAGGTGAGGGAGAGAGTAAAGGCAGTCTTAGCAGACACCCCTAAATATTCATGAGAAGAACATTCACAGAATGTTGTTACACGCCCCCATAGTTCTGCAACTGCATGTAAACAAAGGGGGCAGAGCAGTACTAGGTACCAATCTGTGACGTACCCACACACTCAAGGTCACGTCACGGGGTGTAATTACGCTATGGGGCCTATCAATTTACCACATAAATCCCGCCCACCTATCCAAGATGACGTATTTACGCTAAATTTACTCCCCAAGCCCTCTAACACCCCTACTTAACGCTGCCACCAAACTATACTTCTATGAGTTATCAATAAGATTAATAACTCAATAAGGCAATAGAGGCCCTCTACCAACAATAACTACAAGCCAAGATTTATAGATATCCCTAACTTTATACAGGTAACGTTATCTCTTCGGAAACTTAGATTCTTTAAGGCTACAAGTAGAGACTTATTAAGTTTTAAAGATTTAATATACAAGAGTACAGTGCATACATGAAAATGAGTCAGGAAAAAAAGGTAATAAAACAATATACATACAATACAGTACAAACAGTAAGAAATAAAAGTATAAAAACGAATAACCTTACTACTCAAGGGATATACGGCTGTTGGGTTCAGCAAGAAAGTGGTTGGGCAGTCTCTCCAATGACGATGGATCCCCAAAAGACTGACAAATACCTGTTTCCACCCACCCGTTTTATCCCCCTCAGCCGAGGGGTGGGCTGGGAAGGAACCTCCTTCCTTCTTGGGTCTGGCCTTTTGGGACGTCTGATATTATTCAGGTTTTCCCAAACTGCTGACCCATGTGGCAATATGAATCACATGAATTTCGCCGCCATATTGATACAAACTGCAGGTACAGGTAAGTTTCCATAATCTGAGTTGACTCGTCCCGGTCATACCAATACCAAATATGATTGAGTTATGACTTCCCTGGAGGCCAGATCCTGAATACTGAGAAATGTCTCCTGTCCAGTATAGCGTGTCTAGACTCTACACGAAGCCCATGTCAGGCTAAACACAATTATTAGGGTTCTGAGGTTGTGGGTGTTATGAGGTTGGAGTTATGGCTTCTGATATTATTTAACCTACCTACTGAATGGCTTAGACCACCTGCTGGGTTAGAAGCCGACATGTCTGAGGTTGCCCTGCATTTTTAGTGGCTTGTTCCAGGTCTTCATTAGTATGCCCATATGTCTTGTAAGTAGCAGACCAGTTGCTAAATGGAGTTCCTCACCTCGTGCAGGACTGGTTGGCATCTAGAGGCCCAATTTGCATAGGTCACTAACAGATCAAGACACTAACATAGAATCAGCTATTGATAATAAAAATTCTGGAAAATCTATATATCACTTAATTATCTATCTAACCCTCACTCGACCCATCTTCTCTGTCCAGCTATCGCCCCATATCACTTCTGCCATATGCCTCAAAGCTACTTGAGCAACATGTCCAATTCAGAACTGTCCTCTCACCTCTCCTCCTGCTCACTCTTTGACCAACTACAGTCAGGCTTCCGACCCCACCCACTCGACTGAAACTGCCCTTACAAAAGTCACCAACGATCTGCTAGCAGCCAAAACCAAAAAACATTACTCTGTTCTCCTCCTCCTTGACCTGTCCTCTGCCTTTGACACCGTCGACCACTCCCTTCTACTACAAACTCTCTCGTCTCTTGGCATCACTGACCTGGCCCTCTCATGGATTGCATCATACCTCACAACCGGACATTTAGCGTCTGCCACTCTCACGCCACCTCCTCCTCTCATTCCTCTCTGTTGGGTGTCCCACAAGGCTCAGTCCTAAGGTCCCCTGCCTCTTTCTCTATCTATACCTTTGGCCTGGGACAGCTCATAGAGTCCCATGGCTTTCAGTATCACTTTTATGCTGATGACACACAAATCTACCTCTCTGGTCCAGACATCGCCACCTTTACTATCCAGAGTCCCACAATGCCTATCTTCAATATCCTCTTTCTTTTCCTCACGCTTTCTAAACTTAACATGGATAAAACAGAATTATCATCTTTCCACCATCTTGCACAGCCCTTCCAACAGACCTATCTATCACCATCAACGACTGCACGCTCTCCCCCGTTAAACAGGTCCGCTGCCTTGGAGTGACCTTGGATTCTGCACTCTCCTTCAGACCACACATCCAAGCCCTTTCCCACCACCTGCCGCCTCCAACCTCAAAATAATCTCCCATATCCGTGCGTTCCTCAACTATGAGTCTGCCAAAGTACTAATACATGCCCTCATCATCTCCCGCCTAGACTACTGCAAACATTCTCCTCTGTGGCCTTCCATCTACCACCCTAGCCCCCCTCCAATCTATCCTCAACTCTGCTGCCCGACTAATCACCTCTCACCCGGTTACTCCTCTGCCTCTCCCCTTTGCCAATCCCTTCACTGGCTCCCCATTCCCCAGAGAATTCAGTTTAAATACTAACAAATACATACAAGGCTGTCCACAACCTGTCCCCTCCCTACATCTCAGAACTACTCTCCCGATACATCCCCACACGTAATCTCCGATCTCACAAGACCTCCTCTTTCCTCCACTCTTATCAACTCTTCACACAATCGCCTCCAGGATTTCTCCCGCGCAGCCCCAATACTCTGGAACTCTGTACCCCAACATATCAGACTCTCACCTACAGTGGAATCCTTCAAAAGAAATCTGAAAACCCACCTCTTCAGACAAGCCTACAACCTGTGACCCTGCTGCTGCTACACTGCCATGACCAGCCCTACCCTCACCTACTGTGTCCTCCCATACCGCATAGATTGTAAGCCTTCACGGGCAGGGCCCTCTCTCCTTCTGTACTAGTCTGTAACTTGTTTGTCCTAGAGCAATTGTCTAGACTATGTATGTAAACCCCTTTTAACATGTACAGCGCTGTGGAATGAATGGCGCTTTAATAATAAATAATAATAATAATAATAATAATGTGTGGAAATAGCATTTTTCCTTTTCGGACAACCCCTTTAACATACTGCAGGGAAGAAAAAAAATCCATCAATTATAAGGTTTCCATCTAAAATTGTCTTGCTCACAACGGTTTCTTTTTCTTCCTATACACAGCTTAGAAAATGGGTATGGTTACTTACCTGTACGAACACTGTAAAGAATATGACTGTTATGATAGCAGTCAGGAACATTTCCCTGTTGTGGCTATGTAATAAATATCCCAGGGAGAAGGCAATGGCACCACGCAGACCACCGTAAGCAATAATAAACTGGTCTTTACTTGTCAGTTTGACTATGCGGAACTTGTTAATAAACCAAGTCAAACTTATGACACCTGTAGGAAGACAGCAAAAGTAAAGTGTAAATATAAAGTATATACATGCAAACTCTATATAAACATACAAACTCTTAAGAGTCCTATAGATTACAACCAGGCAATGACATACAGTAAGAACGTGGCAAGCTTATTTACCTAGGACACCAAGCATACTTCCACCATAAAGTCATCCAATTTGCTGCTACTGTAAAACTCCACGGGGAAGAGCTGAGCCTCTAGGTGTAACAGCAACGTCCCCGTTGCTCCTAAAGGTTCATTTGCATATATTAAAACCTTTTTTTCCAGCAATGCTGGGAAATATGAACATGGGACCAACACAGATGCCTTCAGCTGCCAAGTGCACATGTAACAGGTCAGCCAGTTTCACAGGTACAAATATGCTGAGCAGATGCCCTTTAAACCAGTTTTTATGGAAGTTTTTTTTTTTTTTCAAATAAAGTTTATGCAATCTGTTTATTGCTTTTATACTGCTTCGAATACACAGTATTCCAAAACAGTAAAGTGGTTGTCCATACAAATCTTCCTACAATGAGCTTAAAATGCATTGAAAAATAAAAAAAAAAAATAAAAAAAAAATAAAAAAAAAATCGCTAGCAGCTGTACAGAGGTGTTTCTCTCGCCTCATCCACGGTTAGCAGGTCTGTGGTTCATGGCCCACGTAAACAGTGTCGAGCCACTGCTGCCCTGTCCAAGCAAGGTAACCAACATGGTGAAAGTCAGGTGATTTACTCATGTGTAGAGATGAGCGAACGTGCTCGAAACTAGCACTGTACCGCTCGCTCCACTGCCCTCGCATGGGCGCAGGCAGCCGCTTCCGTCCTCCTACTCTGCGTTTGTAGAAAAAACTGGTAAGAATTAGAACCCCTTGAATGCCGGTCTGTAGTAAACAATCTAATAGGCTTCTCCTTTGGCAACAGCATTGCAGAACACTGAGGAGGTGGAAGGAGCTCCTGCACTCCTTCCAGCTACTTAGATGCTGTCTTTACTACTGACCATGGCATCCAAGCAGTAAAATGTCCAAGATAAATAAAATTACAGCTTTCCCCACTACAGATGGTGTGGATACAGCTCTTCTGCTGATGTAATCCACATGACATATTGCTGCAGTTAGAACACCAAGGCTACATGTACATGACTATGTATTTCGTGGTCTGCAAACCGCAGATCCACAAAATACAGATACCAGCCATATGCATACCGCAGTTTCTTCAGTCCCTATTATAGAAATGCCTATTTTTGTCCTCAAAACAGACAAGAATAAGACATGTTCTATAATTTGCGTAACGGCCGTACAGATCCGAGCTGTACATGGTACAATTATGTCACTGTTACCCAATACATTCCCGAACTGTAAGGGTTACATAGCATCATAAATCAATATAATGCTATGCGACCCCAGCAGTGCTGGAAGGTCAGGATGGGAGCTGTGTTATACTCACGCTCCGAGTCCGGAGTGTACAACTCGCTCGTGTGAAAGCAGCCTTAGGGTCCTTTTACATGGTTAACAAGCACAATCATCAAACATGTCAATCATCGCTCATTAATTGTTATTTATATGCGGTGATTATCATTAGTTATAGTTTGCATTGGTCAGAAGCACATTCCAGTTTACAGGAAGAGAGATTATGCCAACAAATTATGACTTAATATCAGATGAGTGGGAGTCAGACTACTAACGCCCCCACCAATCAGCTTGCAGAGGCCTCTTCCTAGGCCAATGACATCACGCTCAATCGGTCATATGGCCTATTTGTAGCTCATTCCCATTTAAAATGTATGTTCCTCAGCTGCAATACCAAGCACAGCCACTATATGATGCACTGAGCTATGCTATCATGTGATGAGGCTGCAGCTTCTTCAAACAGCTGAATTGCCTGTCCTGAGGATATGCCATTAATATTGAACTCCCGAAAGACCATTAATAATACACTGCAAAATCTTATCGTGTGTGTTTGGTAAAATGGCCAATCCACAACCCTTACCAGAGGTGGAATTTTACTTTAAATTGGATTTACCATCAGAAAAAGGGGAATCATTTTATGAACATATTTTTTTAATGAGACACCCTTAAAAGGGTTCTCCAAGAATTAAGAAAATGAAAATAATTAAATATTACTTTATTCTAAACATATTCCCAAATACCTATAATTAGTAATAGCTTGTTTTGTCTAGGGAGCAAAATCGCTAGTAAAAATAAAATGCCCACTTATTGGCACACACAAAACCTGTCCTAATCACACAGCAGGACAAGTTACTTCACAACACTGAGGTAAAGAGCTGCCTCATCCTTGTCTCCTACTTGTCAGGGATTATGATCCTGAATACAGCGGATAAGATCTTCAGCTGAACCTCTGTGGGAATGGAGTTCATGAGGAGACATGAAGTACAGAGAGGTGGAGATGTGGCTAATGAGCAGCGAACTCTTGGATGCAGTCTCCATTACCACAGTCTGTCCTGTCCGTCCTCATGAACTCCATTCCTACAGAGATTCAGCTAAAGATCATATTAAACTGTATTCAGGATCATAATCCCTGACAAGTAGAGAGGAGGATGAGGCAGCTCAAAACAAGCCATTATAAGTAATGAAAGGTATTTGGGAATATATTTATAATAAACTAATATTTAAAGGGGTTGTCTCACTTCAGCAAGTGGCATTTATCATGCAGAGAAAGTTAATACAAGCCACCTAGTGTATTGTTATTATCCATAGTGCTTCCTTTACTGTCTGGATTCATTTTTCGTCACATTATATACTGCCTATTTCCATGGTTACAGACCACCCTGCAATCAAGCAGTGGTGCTTGTGCTGGCATACTATAGGAAAAAATGTCGGCCTCTCTGGTGACTGGGACGGTGGGAGCGCACATAGGCCACTGCCTTTTATATCGTATGCAAGCCTGGCCACCGTTGATGAATTACAGGGTGGTCATAACCAAGTAAACAAGCAGTGTATAATGTGATAGAAAAATTAATCCAGCCAGCCAAGGAAGCAATATGAATTACCCCTTTTAAGTATTTTCAGTAAATTTAATTTCTTAATTCCTAGAGAACTCTTTTAATAAAATCTATACAAAGAATACAGGAAAGATGTGTGCAACTCCAAAATGGCAGTCCTCAGATCTGTATACTCCATGCAAACACGCATCAAGAACAGTAGTAAAAGTAATAAAATGTTCAGTACCTAGTACACGTGCTATCAGACAGAATATAAGGGTACTGATGACATAGGTCCAATTCCAAGAATGGGGTCCAGCCACAGTAGAGACCCCCAGGAAGATGAAGATTAAGGTCTCGCTGACACTGCTCCACATCTTCAGGAAATATTTGATTGTGGTATGAGACTTGTGGGAAATATTTGCCTCAACATAAGGTCGCATTACTACACCAGAGGCAATGAGACTGCAATAAAAAAAAAAAAAAAAAAATACACAGCGTGTCAGTTAAATTCTACACAAAGCTCTGTAATCCATAATGTTCACAAAAAAAAAATCTGCAATGGAAACCATATAATAGGCAGTAGTAGTGAGGCAGAAAATATAAAACTTACGCCATAATTCCAGAAAGATGGAAGAGTTCTGCAGACATGTATGCCATATAACTATAGAGGAAAACAAACAATGGCTCAATAACTCTGATGTGCGATGTGAAGCGGGAAGTGAAGGCTGCGATTATGCCGTATACAAGTCCTACAAACACTCCTCCAAGGGAAACGATGAAGAAACTCAGGAACCCCAGGGCAATATCACGGAATGTCACCTGATCCAAGTTAGAAAACTCTTCAAACAGATGATACAAAACCTAAAAGAGACATATCCATGAACTAGAGGCAGAAGTCTGGAGTCTACAAGAGATAACAGCAGTCAACCATTCCCCTGCCACACACTGCTTTGTTTGGCCTGGACGGACTGAAACACTAGTGTCAAGTACTGGAAATACCAATTTAAAAAAGCTGAATTATTGTATGAGAATGTGAGTGCCATGGTTACTTTCTCTACAATCGAAAACAAGACACAAGAACATAGTACTGATACTTACTGCAAAAAATACATAAAAAAAACTGCACTGCCAATGGGTAGGTCATCAATTTAGGATTAGCGGATGTCCAACTCGCTGCATCCCCGACGATCGTCTGTTTGAAGTGGTTGTGGCGCTAGTGCAAGAGCTGCGTTCTCTGTTTACCTGCACAAAATCTACATTGTACTGGTGGTGCAGTGTAATTTCAGCTGTCTGCCCCCATTCAAGTGTCTGCACCACCACAACAATGTAGACCAGCGGTCAGCAACCTCTGGCACTCCAGGTGTTCTGAAACTACATTTCCCATCATGCACGCTTGTGAAAGGAAAGGAGCATGCTGGGAGTTGCAGTTTCACAACGGCTGGAGTGCCGAAGGTTGCTGATCTCTGATGTAGACTGTGGGCAGGTAAACATAGAAGAGAACGCAGCTCTCCAACTAGCGCCACAGCCTCTTCACACAGCTGATCGGGGGGTGCAGACTCACTCCCACAGATGTGATAAGGATGACCTATCCTGAGGAAAGGTCATCAATATCATGAAACCAGAATATCCTTTAGGGCAGCGGTCCCCAACCACCGGGCCGCGGCCCAGGACCGGGCCCTGAAGCGATGTCTGCCGGGCCGCGGCGGTAGCAGGGGACAAGGAGATAAGCGCTTCCATTGTGGAAGCGCTCATCTCCATAGTCATCTGTATCGCCGTCCTGAGGACGGCGATACAGATGCCTGTGCTGCGGTGGGGCAGGGGAGGGAGAGGCGTCTCCCCTGCCCGTTCCTCTGACAGGCTGCAGGCCTAGTGCCTGTAGCCTATCAGAGGCCACCTCAGGCGGTGCGATGACGTCATCGCGCCGCCTGAGCCGTGCAGAGCGGGACACAGGCCGGAGGAGGCCTGCATCGCAGTGCTGCCAGGCTGATGGAGGTAAGTATAAGTGTTTGTTTTTTTATTGTACAAAACTGAAGGAAGAGGAGCACTATGGGCACTATAACTACTGTGTGGGGGGCACTATAACTACTGTGTGGGGGCACTGTGGGCCACTATAAACTACTGTGTGGGGGCACTGTGGGCACTATAACTACTGTGTGGGGGCACTGTGGGCACTATAACTACGTGTGGGGGCACTGTGGGCACTATAACTACCGTGTGGGGGCACTGTGGGCACTATAACTACTGTGTGGGGCACTGTGGGCACTATAACTACTGTGTGGGGGCACTGTGGGCACTATAACTACTGTGTGGGGCACTGTGGGCACTATAACTACTGTGTGGGGGCACTGTGGGCACTATAACTACTGTGTGGGGGCACTGTGGGCACTATAACTACTGTGTGGGGCACTGTGGGCACTATAACTACTGTGTGGGGGCACTGTGGGCACTATAACTACTGTGTGGGGGCACTGTGGGCACTATAACTACTGTGTGGGGGCACTGTGGGCACTATAACTACTGTGTGGGGGCACTGTGGGCACTATAACTACTGTGTGGGGGCACTGTGGGCACTATAAACTACTGTGTGGGGGCACTGTGGGCACTATAACTACTGTGTGGGGGCACTGTGGGCACTATAACTACTGTGTGGGGGGCACTGTGGGGCACTATAACTACTGTGTGGGGGCACTATGGCACTATAACTACTGTGTGGGGGCACTATGGCACTATAACTACTGTGTGGGGGCACTATGGCACTATAACTACTGTGTGGGGGCACTATGGCACTATAACTACTGTGTGGGGGCACTGTGGGCACTATAACTACTGTGTGGGGGCACTGTGGGCACTATAACTACTGTGTGGGGGCACTGTGGGCACTATAACTACTGTGTGGGGGCACTGTGGGCACTATAACTACTGTGGGGGCACTATGGCACTATGACTACTGTGTGGGGGGCACTATGGCACTATAACTACTGTGTGGGGGCACTATAACTACTGTGTGGGGGCACTAATGGGGAATAACTACTGTGTGGGGGCACTATGCTCCGCCCCCCAACAACCGCAGCGCCCGCCCCCCCCCATCCAACACCCCCCCGGGCCCTGGGGAAATTGTGTAGCGAGAAACCGGGCCTTGGTGCAAAAAAGGTTGGGGACCACTGCTTTAGGGAATACAGTGCTGCACTTGCCGGCCAGTCCTCCAGTAGACATCCCCAGGGTGGTATATTTACACATTATTAACAATCCCAACACTAGTATTTTGCAGTGAAAGATGTCACCGCTCCCCAACATTGTGGTGGGGGATGTGAGTCGAGTAATCGACTTGTAGCCAATCACAGTTATTTGGGAAGGGTGCACCCACCACATACTACAACCCTAGCTCAGAACATAATAGTGCCAGCATTACAACTATGTATTCTCTAAAACATGGTATTGCTAGAGTTCAAGAGGACCTGTCACTACAAGACTCACTGCGATCTGCAGACACCCTGTTACAGAGCAGGAGGAGCTTAGCAGATTGATGTATATTTTTGTGGGAAAAGATTCAGTATAACTATAAATTATACATTTATATCTCTGCTTTTTCTAACTTAAAGGGATTCTGTCAGCAGGATATTGGGTATAGAGATAATTACATCTCTATACCGGCCTTACTGCTGTGATTGTAAATATGTAAGTGTAATTATTAGGGCAGTAGTTTTTTTAAAAAAGCGTCTTTATTAACATGTGAAATACCTGGATAAGGAGCCCAAGGGGAGGTCCTGCGAGCCGTTGGAGCCCGGGCACGCCGCAGATTTGCCCAGCACCGCCCTCCAGCTAATTATGCACGCCCCTTCAGTGCTGTCTTCTCCTCCGGCTGCAGCACAGACTCTTGTATGCACGGCGCATGCGCAAGATGCGCCGCAGCCGGGGGAGAAGACAGCGCTGAAGGGGCGTGCATAATTAGCTGGAGGGCGGCGCTGGGCACCGAAATCTGCGGCGTGCCCGGGCTCCAATGGCTCGCGGGACCTCCCCTTGGGCTCCTTATCCAGGTATTTCACATGTTAATAAAAACGCTTTTTTATGTAAACTACTGCCCTAATAACAATTACACATTTACAATCACAGCAGTAAGGCCGGTATAGAGATGTAATTATCTCTATACCCAACAACCTGCTGACAGAATCCCTTTAAAGAGAACCTGTCATCTCCAAAACACCCCCTGAACTAGAGTAAGCGGTGTATAGTGTAAGTGATGATGAATCCGAATATGTAAGTTTTATCTTCATACACACTTCCATTCTGACGCTATGCTCACACAAACCTGCAGTAAAATGCATTGAGTGGACTCTTCTTTGAGTCCTCTCCATTATGTGAGTGAGCACCGGAGTCCACTGAGTGCATTTTACTGCAGGTTTGTGGGAGCACAGCGACGGAATGGAAGTGAGTCTGAAGATAAAAATTACATATTCAGATTCAGCATCACTTACACTATACACCGCTTACTCTAGTTCAGGGGGTGTTTCGGAGATGACAGGTTCCCTTTAAAGGAAATATGTCACCAGGATAATCACTATTAGAGTAAAGCCATGGCCTAATGGCCCAAGCCCAGGCACGCCTCCTACATCACATTCAAGCCATAACTCTGCCCCCTTTTCCCTGCTTCCAGCATGAGGGCGGCTTAGGCACTAGCAAGAGGCAGGCCTGGGCTCCTTCCTGCAAAAGTGACACCCATCTGGGCACTTTACTGTCTCATTTGCATACCAAATAAACTGGATTTTCGGAAGATAGAAAACATCTATTGCTGAAACAAAGGCACATCTGGAAATAAGGTACTAAGTGCTATTAGGCCGTGGCTTTACTTCAATAGTGATTATCCTGGTGACAGATTCCCTTTAAAGAGGGCCTTTCACCACTCCTGGCATTCCTGGTAGAATAGCTTCATGCGTCCCCCATGTAATAACAATTCTGGAACATCTATTCTTATGGCTCTATGTTGTGCCATTCCTTTATTATTTCTACTAGAAGTTATCAATGAATTGCTGTTAGCCTTCAGTAAGGGTACAGAGGGGAGGTAACCAGTTGGAGGGTGTTCCTGCACAGTCTAAAAGTGGCAGCACTGATTGGATAGAGTCTGTCTGTGCAGGGACACCCTCAACTTGATACCATCCCTCTGTACCCTTACTGAAGGCTAATAGCAATTCATTCAACTTCTAGTGCAAATAATAAAGGAATGGCAAAACATAGAGCCATAAGAATAGATGTTCCAGAATTGTTATTACATGGGGAATGCATGAACAATGCTCCAGATGGCGACCAAAATTGACTAAATAGACTTTAGTCTTGTCGCCATTTGCGCCTAGACCCAGCATTTACCGATACTAGGAGAGAACATGGCGCGCACTGCTGTCAGTGGCACTGCGCCACCAATGATGATAACTATGTTAAATAAAAGTACAGGAGGCGGGTGCCGGCGCAGAATCACATAGCCGGCACCCGACCTGTATTATAGGGAGCTGCCACAGTGCTCCAGACTAAAAAAAATACCTAGGAGCCATTGGCTCCTGAACTGAAAAACTTAGGAGCCAAATAAAATTTTTAGTCGCCAAATTTAAACACATAATTAAAAAAAGACTTGGAGAAGAAGATGGAACGTATGGCCCATAATAGAACAGTCCTATCCTTTTCTTTTTTTTTTTTGGAGGGGGGGGGTAGTATAGTTTATAATTTCTTGTGGAGCAGTGGCTTGGCACCGCCGATTGAAGAGAATGCGGCCACATCTATTCTGCAAAATTGCCGAATAGATGCAGGCGCTTTCACGCTGTTTTGTTTTTTTTTTTCACTTTTTATTTACTATTACCCCCCGTAGGGGCTAAAACTCTTGTCCTATTCACCCTAATAGAGATCTATTAGGGTGCATAGGACTTACACTCTCCCTGCTGTCCTGTGCTTTGTGCACACAGCAGCAGGGAGCTTACCATGGCAGCCAGAACACCGGCACCCGCCTCCTGTACTTTTATTAAACATAGTTATCATCATTGGTGGCGCAGTGCTCCCTCCCCCTCCCAAGGGGGGGGGGGGGGGAAGGAGAGACTGCTTCCTTCTCCCCTGACAGCAGCACGCACCATGTTCTCCGATACTAGGCTGTATCAGTAAATGCTGGTCGGCTCTAGACGCAAATGGCCACAAGACTAAAAAGTCTTGTCGCCATTTGTAAAATCTAAGTCGCATTGGTGACCATTTTGGTCGCCATCTGGAGCCCTGTGCCATACCCCGCAGTTAACCCCTCAGGTGAGCCTGAGGGGTTAACTACCGCTGATTGCAGCTCCCTGTCATACATGTTGGGTGCCGGCTATGCGATTCTGCGCTGGCACCCGCCTCCTGTACTTTTATTAAACATAGTTATGTGCATTGGTGGCGCAGTGCGCCCTCCCCCTCCCAACCCCCCCTTATAATAAACATTGGAGGCAGTGGCCACAGTGTCCCTTCCCTCCCACTCTCTTCATTGGTGGCAGTGGCAGTTCCGATCGGAGCCCCAGCAGTGTAATCGTGGGGCTCCGATCGGTTAACATGGCAACCAGGATGCTACTGAAGTACTAAGGCACTAAGCAACAGGGCAGCAGGGAGAGTGTGAAGTCCTAATCACCCTGATAGAGCTCTATTAGGGTGAATAGGACAAGAGTTCTAGCCCTAAGGAGGCTAATACTTAGTAAATAAAAAGTAAAAAAACAAACAAAAAAAAAAAAAAAACCACCAATATAGTTTAAGCGCCCATTCACACGACCGTGTGAATGCGCCCGCATCCATTCTGCAATTCTGCAGAATACATGCGGCCGCATTCACTTCAATGGGCGGTGTGCGAACTTGCCGCAGCTCTGCAAAAAATTACAGAACATGTCCTATTCTTGTCCGCAACAGGGACAAGGCATTTTGAACGGGGCGCCTGGCCGTGTGTTCAGCAAATTGTGGAACACACGCCAGGCGGCATCTGAGGTATTGCGGACCCACATTTTTACGGATGCGCAATACTACAGCCGTCTGAACAGCCCCTTAAGCACCCCCTTTCCCAATTTTACATATAAAATATATTAACAATAAATAAACATTTTACATATCGCTACATCCGAAAAGTCCAAACTATTCAAATATAAAAAAAAAATCTCCTATGCGGTAAACAGGTAACAGAAAAAAAAACGCACAATTCGCCATTTTTTAGTCACCTTGTCCCCCCCAAAAAATAGGATAGGACTGTTCTATTATGGGCTGGATGTTCCAACTTCTCCTCCAAGTCTTTTTTTAATTATAATTATATGTATTTAAATTTGGCGACTAAAAATTTTATTTGGCTCCTAAATTTTTCAGTTCAGGAGCCAATGGCTCCTAGGTATTTTTTTTAGTCTGGAGTACTGATGAAGCTATTAAAATAGGAATGCCAGGAGTGGTGAAAGGTCCTCCTTAAGACCGCCCCTGTGAACAGCTCAGTACATGGGGGAGGTGTTATTCTCTGTAAAATGGTGCATTTACACGACCGTAAGTGTTGTGCGGTCTGCAACCTACAAGTCTGCAAAACACGGGTACCAGCTATGTGCAGGCTGAATCATGGTGCAGACCCATTGACTTCGATGGGTCCATGGTCAGCATCTTGCGGTGAAGCATAGGACATGTCTTATTTTTTGTGACATGGATGTGGAAGGGCTTTTCTAGGCTAACCCTATAGAGTGACAATAAATACAACATTATGGCTGTTATGCAAATTAGAGAACATCTATTCTGGAACATTTTGTGGGTGAAAATATGCATTTCTATTGACAGGAGTGAGAAATGTGGAATGGACATGGAAGGTATCTGTATTTTGCGGATCTGTGTGGTTTGCAGACCAAAATATGGATACGGTCAGGTGCATGAGGCCTAAGTATGCAAGGCACAACATGGCTATGACAAAAGGAGATACTGTAAACCTGCTTAAAGGGGTTATCCCACAAATAATGTAAAAAATGAAAATCAGACATCATATAGTACATGACAATACCTTTCTAACAAAGCTAGAACCAGCCCTGTACCTCACATGGATCCAGATATCTCCCCATTCATTGCTCTGCTATATTTATATCAAGCTGACAGCTCAAGGGAAGTGTCTTTTCTGCTGCAGCTAAGGGGGCGTGTCTCAGCTCTCCCTATCAGTTCAGGAGGCAGCTGAAAGATGAAACTGAGCATGTGCGGCCTTCTCAGTGAGCAGGTCAAAGAAATAAGAAATGAAGTGGCTCTATACAGAAACATTTTATTGAATAACTCAGTAGCTATACAGAATTTTTAATTACATGCAATTACAAAAGTATTCAGATCCAGGTGCTGGTTTGAAAACTGTAGAATATTTTTCGTGGGACAACCCCTTTAAATCTCCCAGAATAGAATGGATTGCTCACTATGTTGCTGATGCCTAAATTATACTAATGTGTCTAACGCCCCTTTATCAAGGTGGACACAGCAGCCAATTATCGGGAAGGAACCGCTTGTTCCTGATAATTCCCTGGTCGTCAGAAGAGGTGAAAGCTGTATTTACATGAAGCAATAAACCTCTGCTGTAAGGGGATGATTGCTCTTCCCCAGCAGATCACTGTTTTAGACCACTGCTCACTTAGGTATCTGCACCAGCAATGCTTTCATCTGATGAATGCGCATTTGCTACTTTTTGTCTGTCATTTTCTTGTGTGGGTCCTGATAATCCATCACATTGATTTTCCACCATGTATCCTCCATATAGTTCATCAATATCAGATCGGTGGTCCGACATCCGGCACCCCCGCCGATCAGCTGTATGAAGGGAAAAGGGTTCTCTGGGCTTTTAATATTGATGACCTATCCTGAGGATAGGTCATCAATATCAGACTGGTGGGGTCCGACATACGGACCTACCAATGAACGGTATAAAGGGAAGGCGCGCGCAGTGTGCACGTGCCGTCTCCCATCTCTCTTCTTGCTTACCATAGATATAGCAGCACCCAGAGGGTAGAGAGACTGGAGATGGAACGTGCTGGACCCCCACCAATCTGATATTGATGACCTATCCTCAGGATAGGTCATCAATATTAAAAGCCCAGAAAAACCCTTTAACATTTAAAACCAATGGTACAAATATGAATTCTTCATCTAGTAGCTGGTGTGCAACATGCGCGCAAGACTTACCACTGTGACGGCATCATTAAGTAAGGACTCTCCGAACACCAAGATGTGGAGCAACTCATTGATATGGATTTCTTCAAAAACAGCCAAGACAGCAACCGGGTCGACAGCCGAAATGATACTACCGAACAGAAAGTTGTCCAAGAGTCCTACCTTCGTTAGCTCTGCCCCACTAATCTGGCACACACCATACAACAAAGAGCCTATAAAGAAAGCATTCCAGAGAGTCCCCAACACAGCAAACATTAGAATTGTTCCCAAATTTTCAGAGAAGGGGCGCAGTGGAAGGAAATATCCAGCATCCAGGATAATAGGTGGCAAAAGGTAAAGGAAGAAAACATGTGACTTCAAGACTGGAGGGGTTTCACCAACGGCCTTCATAAGGCCGCCTACTAGGAGGCCAACAACGATCAGCAGACAGCTCTCTGGGACAACATTGGACAGGGTAGGGATCACATGGAATCCTGCAGAAAAACAGAGCGGCAAAAATTATACATGTCATCAGATTTCAGTATCAAAGCAAATATATTCTAGTCATAAGCACATTAATACAAACAGTCTCCTTGCTGAGAGGAACATAGTAGGTGAAGACATGAAATACAATAGTAAATGCTCATCTTACAAGCAGGAACACGACTGAACAGATTTTCTAAGCCTTGAAATAATTCCACATGACCACACGATGAGTGGTCAGCTAAAGACCAGCACCAGCAAATATTGACCTCTGTACTGTACCTTTACCATTGGGATCCGCAAATGTTTAGTCATAGGGAGGGGGCTAAACGCCAACACTGGGATCACAAGGGTGAGGTAACCCAAGTCCTTTGAAAGGGCTGTGCCCATCAGTCACACAGACAGGACTCTGAGAATCAAGTTGACTTTAATAGGAAATTTAAAAAGCAAGCTTTTCTTAAACTTTATTTTTTTAGACGTAGTAGTGCAGCTCTTTGCTGCCAAATCTTAAATGTAGCCTAATAATGGCCTCAAGAATTAACTTTGTTTAAACATTGAAAAACATAGCTGAAAGGCCATTTTCTAAACTCTTCTAAAAAGAAGCCTTGTAGCTGATGCTTGTGGCAATGTCATAAATCACATTACCCAGATCTAATGGACATCATCTGATCTGTGGTTCATATAAAACCCAGGGTCATAACCGTATGTTGCATCAACAAAAATGTATGCGATATGCAAGAAAAAGGGAACTTTCGAGGCATTCTCACGCTGAATCAAGTCACTGCCCTTCCCCGTCTCATTCAATATCTGCCAGACATCTGCCGCTGAGAGATTCCCCAAGTTATATACGGTAGTCGGCCAGTAATGCTGAATTCACAGATCTGGTTGACTTGTCTGCTGTATTTGGTCACCTTTAAACTTTTGTCAGATATTTTTAATTTCCAGTTGCACAAACCAAAATGACCTGCTCACAATTTGCAGTTACTTTGCATATGTACTGCGGGTGCTGTATTTCATTTACATAGTGACATCAGGTTTCTCAGCGCTATACACAGATCGGCACTCAATTTCTCCACTGGTTTACAATTTAAAACATGAAAAGTGACAGTGGTGCAGAGAAGTTTACAATGGAAAATGCCAACATTTTCCTCATTTTCTCCATGAGTTTTCTACATTGTTTGACTGTTTTTCCTAAGCAGAAAAGTCACAGCAACAAATAGCCTCCAAAAACCTGTCACCTGGGAATGCCACTTACATCATGGCATCTTGGGGCACTTGGGAACAGGGTGGCAGGAACTACTCTTCATTAGGTAAATACTTTTAAAAAAAAAAAAATCACATGCACACGATACCGACACATTTACTGCAACCTGTGTAATAAAGCTAGCACGTTATTTAAAACTTTGCACGAATTTACATTAAATACCTCTCTGCGCTCTCACAGTGAGTCCAGCCTCTAGGGCGGCGCCATCACCGTGCCAACCAGCTTTGCCGAGAGCAGGATTGATCGGCCTATAAATTTGCAGGGACGCTGAGCCAATCAGGCTTGGTGCCGGCTTCCCGTACATCATGACATCAGGGCTCCCGGACCATTGAATAGAAGGGACATCAGGCTTGGCGCCAGTGTCCCTTCCTTACTGTGGGTTATTTAAACAGGCCACGGCTGGCCCCATTCGCCTGTGATTTTCTGGTTTGTGGTTTTCTGAGCCTGAACAGCATTTATAGTAATATCTCTTGGATTGATTGGCCCCGACTTTGCCATGGAGAGAGGTCGCAATAACACCTGGCTTCTTCAGACGATTTTACTCCCTGGAAAAAGTCTAAGATGTACCAATACGCCTTAGACCTTTCCTTGCTTTTCATCAGCACATTTAGCGCAGAGATGCTGCCTGTGCCTGCAATAACCAATAGCAAAGCTCTGGACAGTAAGGAGCTTTGCTATTGGTTAGTTTGGGCAGGCGCAATACAGCGCCCCGCAGCAGGGGTAGCCGGCGGGAGCTGGGAGGAGGCGGGGCCAGCTCCTGGCAGATGCTTGAATATGGAGTGCCAGGAGCACTGCCCAAGGACCCTGACGGCGGTGGAGTTAAAGACTGGGCCCAGACATGAAGATGTATGTATGCAGGGACGCAGAACAAGGTGACAGCAGGTGTAATGCAACGATGTGTGTGATGATGTGGTGAATGCAGACAGGCTATTATAGTCAAGTGGTAAAGTACAGGGAAGATCCGCCATATTGGACTGGACTTTATCACTTCGCTATAATAGCTTGATGTTGTTTAGGCCAGTAATGGTCCCCTGCATAAATCATCATCTATTATGCCCTGTTCACATCACCACTATTTATTTCTGTTGTTCTGCTCAAGAACAATGAAAATAACGGAAATGCTGGATCAGGCATGTAAGGGTGGGTTTTTGTCATGCGATCAACATACACAACAGTTGCCATACAGTTGCGACTATCATGCAAAAGTACTTTTTTTTAGGACTCTGCAGGATGGGAAAGTGCAGTGTACCATGTTTTTCCATCCTGCAAAGTCCAGCAAAAAAACATGTAGGCTAACGTACTTTTCTTTTTTTTACAATTCTATGGTGACAGATCAAACAGTATGGCGTCTGTCTGAGGAGTCTGTTAATGTATATACGTTTTTAGTGTGTACATTAAATATGGCAAAAGTCTGATGTGAACACAGCCTAACTGACAGGGAAGAAGCTGAACAGAGCCCACCAACCATGATGGAGTCCGTTCAGTTTACATTCACAAGCCTGTCTTTTTACCACACCAAAAAAGTGCTGCATACAGGGCTTCTTTTGTCCAGTCTTTAGACAGAATCTGCAACAGAGGCTCCAAACACAGCCTCCAACTCAGATGTGAGCAAGTGTAGGCCGATAGATTATGTATTTGAATACGCCTCAACTCAATACTCCGCACAAATTTCATACTCCTCCCCGGACAAAAATACTCTTCAAAAATGGTCAGAGGTGTATTTTTACTCTTCTGGATGTAGTGCGACCTCTGGCCATGGACATTATCTCCTAGTGCTGACTCTATATGGTACTGGACTCTGTCTTTGGTCCTTATGTTACTCTCTGTTTTGGACTCTGGCCTGTTCTTGGTTCTGCTTTTGGATTCTGATTTCGGTCCTGTACTCCGTGCTTAGGCTCTGTACATAGTCAGGTGAGAGACTGTCACCCATTTAGGGACTGCAGTCCTAGTAGATAGGAACAGTGTTGCGGGTGGAATTTGGGCCCGGACTGGCGCTTTTTCCTATAGTGTGCAAGGACAGCCACAACTGTTGGATTGCAGGGTGGTCGTAACTCCTGGATACACGCAGTGTATAATGCGATGGAAAAATGAATGAAGCCAGCAAAGCATGCAATATGGAGACTCACAATACATTATTATTAATTCGTCTACATAATGCCATTTGCTGAAGTGAGCCAACCCCTCAATGTTTATTGGGTAGTCCTCATTCACATCAGTAACTTTAAAAGGGTTTTCTGAGATTTTCTTTTTTTACCGATGAGAAATCCTCTGGATAGGTCATCAGTATCTGATCAGTGGGAGTCCGACATCAAGAACCCCGCCGAATAGATGTATGAGCACCACGGCCTTTGCTCTACTTTCCCTATGCCAGTGACGACACGTTCATCGGTCACATGGCCTAAGAGCAGCTCAGCCCTATTGAAGTGAATACCAAACACAGCCGCTATAGAATGTACGGCGCTGTGATTGGGGTGCAGAGAGAAAGTGATCAGAAAAATACACAGAAGTTTTATGATCATTTTCGAGTTTGTGTGAAAAAGACACAAATGTGAATTAACTACCTGATACATTTCTACTCATGTTTTATAAGGTACAAGGTTTTGATCATATGTAGAATTACACTATGGTAGTTTCTCTGCCCTGTATGCATGAGTAAAGGGGTAGAGTCACAGAACGTGGTTGCACTACATTTTTTTCCGGAAGAGTAAACATTTTCTGCCATAAAAGAAGACAAATGCATGTCAGCTAGGGGCTGGTATAGATTTCAGTTTAGGCACACGGACTGATGGAGACGCACATAATTTATGATGGTGTACGCACTGGGATATCTTAAATCAATGTAAAACGTCTATGATAAATCCAGCCCTGTGTTTCAAAACTCTGTGCAACAATGAAGACAAAAGAAATGAAGGTATTGAGATACCAACAAGGACTGCGAGCATGAATCTGGAAACTCACTGCTTCAATGCAACTGCGTGGTTTATATGGCTAATAGATTGGAGCTTCACAGCAAGAGGTCTGAATGGTGTCACGATAAGTGGACATCCTCTACGTCCACAGGACAGAAGGTTTCTACACCAACACAGGATTCCAAGAGTAGTGAGACTATGGAACTCCGCCAGAGGAGGTTGTGAGATGGGGTCACCGATTCAGGGATTTATTCTGACGGAATTTTTCCATAAAATGAGAAAAATGGACTTCTACCTTATGGGGATCTGCCCTGTCTGGATCAGTCTTGCAGGACATTTTTTTTTCTTCATCAGCCTTACAAACTACTGCAGGAGCAAAAAAAAAAATGGAATATTCATATGAAGTAGATATTTCAGCGACTATCAAATATTTTTGAATGGCGCTTTCAGAAATGTATGATATGAAAATGTCTGAACACACATCTGCCGCGTGTGACTACACCGCCCTTCAGATAATACTTCTTTTGCAAAATAAACAGCTCATGGTCAAGGTCCATATCTGGATATACTATCTACCAAGTTGCTGCAAGCTAGTCGAGAATGGCCATGGCAAAATATATTATATACACTCTGTCTGAAATAAAAACCCTTGTAGCACCTTAAAAGCCTCTGATCTAGACAGCTAGCATGACACTCTGTCATTTCTAAAAGCAGAAACATCTGCTAGTCACTCACAATTTCCAAACTATTAATTATAAATTGCTCATTTCTGCACCATCAAGGCTGACATCATACAGGGTTTATTCTGTGAGAATCCATCATTAGAAAGTACAAATGTAATTACTACTGGTATAACTGGATCTACAACATCCCTGGGTAGGACCTCTGACCAGCTTTATTCATTATAATCGGGTCACATAAGGAGTGGGTAACTGCTCTTCTGATCATTTTAAACAATCCTTTACCTTCCTCAACATAAAAGAGGGTCTATCAATTTGACGACCCTCCACTAGCTTCCGCCAGTGCTACCAAAAGGTCTAAAAGCAGTCTGATGTTCTACTGGTGGTCCAGTTATCAATGTCAGCTTCTCCTCTGGATCCCCATTGACTGCAACGGGGTCCAGCAGTGATTCAGCCGATTTGGGGCAAGAACCTAGGGTTTCGGCCAGACAAACTGTTGCATGCAACAGCTCACGTCTGGCCAAAACCCGGCATTTTTGCCAGAAATCAGCTAGATCACCTCCAGACCCCACTGCAGTCAATGGGGATCCTGTGGTGAAGTAGGGGATCCAGCAGGCCGGTCTGTGCTGGATCCACAAACGAAGACATGAACGAGGCCTTAGTAAGGATTGCTCAAGATCTGCAGATTCCGCACTGGTGCACAAACCTATGTAATTGTAGGATTGTTCATAGTCGATGACAGGACTAAGACTTCTACAAGCAAACATGGAGAGCTGGAGCAAGGTTTTGTTCAGCAAGAAATATAATATTGAAAAAAGAACATGAGCTTTCACAGACTTGCACCAAAAATCAATGCAAAATGCTGGGCAACAGCTAAGCCACCAGCACAAAGGGGAATATCTAAAGTTGACCATACAAAGAAGATGAAAGTTAGGCAAAATAACGGATTTCAACCATACCAGCCATTAGTAGTTCATGCCTTTTAGATGATTGTTGTCTACCAAAAGAGTGAACCTTAGGAGATGAATACGGTACAATAATACCCACACAGTGTGCCCAGTTCTAATCTTACGGGGGGCACATACAGTGTTGTATGGCTTCCTGAACTCTACAGTACCTCTGCGGACATGTATAAATGAGACGAAAATATTGTGGCATGCTCCATTGGACTCCGAATGTGTGGAGATTGCCACTTGAATCAGCAAAATGATTTTTAGTAGCATTTGAGAGCATTTTGAGGCCTGTACAAAGCTGTACACAGAGCTGGAAGATATCCCTTCTGCATCCTTTCCTGATCTGTATTCTTAATAAACACATCCCAGCACTATCCTCTCAGGACTAAATGATCTCTGCTGGGAATCAAACTTCCCACAGCAATGAATGGAAAAATGTAAACATTATAACACTGCAATAACCATATTCCAGCAGTCAACAGCAAAGTAAAATAAGTAACAAAAAAAACCCTGCTGCCATCTGTAGCAGTATTGTCGCTCAGACAATTTCTTCACAAGTGATTGCCTTGAGAAGTTTGCATTACATCACATAGCACATTGATAAACAGTCCTTCCCTTATGACCTGCTCAAAAATTCTCACAATGTTGCAGAAGGTCTAGAAGCAACTGATTAAATGGGCTTACCAGGTGTTTAATATTGATAACCAATCCTCTGGATAGGTCCCCAATATTCAATTGGTGGGGGTCCAATATCAAGGACCCCCGCCAATCAGCTGTTTGTGAAGGCACCAGCGCTCCTGTGAGGGCTGCAGTCTTCTCAACTTTTCCTAGGCCAGTGACGACATGTGAATGGGACTGAATGGGACTGAGCGTGACACCAAACGCGGCTGCTATACAATGTACAGCGCTATGCTTGGTAAGCTGCGTGGAGGCAGCAGCGCTCACACAAGCACCAGTTCCTTCTCAGAACAGTTGATCGGCAGGGTTCCTGGATGTCAGATCCTCACCAATCAGATACTGATGACCTATAAGAGGAAAGGCCATCAGTAGTAAAATGTCAGAAAAAACCTTTAATATTGTTAACAAATCTTCAAGATGGGTCATCAATATGTGATTGGTCCTGGTTAAGGATGAGTGAACTTGTGTTTTCAAGTTCAGCGTACTAGGTTCGGGTTATCTAAGAATTCTGTTATGGATTCCCTTAACACGGACCATAACTTATGGTCCGTGGTAGCGGACTCCATAATGGGATTCTTAAATAACCCGAATCTTGTACGCCGAACCGGAAAACACAAGTTCGCTCAACACTAGTCTTGGTCTGCTGATGAGCTGCTTGAAGAAAGTAAGGCTAGTGAGACCATGTTCATCAGTCACAGGGTCGTTCCAGTGAATGGGCTGCAATGCCAAGCACAGCCACCATGCAATGGACGGCATGGTGCTTGAAAAGAGGAGAGGAGGCCGTGGTCTCTTCAAACGGATGATTGGTGGGGATGTTGGACCCCTATAGATCTGATAACGATGACCTAACCTCCTGAGGATAGGTCATCAATATTAAACACCTAGAACACCCTTTAAATTAGAACTCCCGCAAAAAAATGTTATTCTCTAACCTGCTAGAAAGGTGCATGATATAATCTGTAGTGAATGCAATCTTCTCATCAGTGACTGTATTTGTGAGCTATCCCCTCCCTTCTAATTGTAGCTGTGTCATGTGACCAACTCTCTGATCTCTAACTGATACAGGACAGGAAGCCAGTTACTTCTCTATTAATTCCTATGAGACTCAAAGTGAGGCTGCCATAGGAATGCAGAGAGAAATAGACTTCCTGTCCACACAAGAGGCTGTGTCAGTTGGTGAGCCTGATTGCTGGTCACATGACAAAGACGAGAAACATCAGGGAGATATAACTCACAAATACAGCCACTGGTAAGAAAATGACAATCACTGCAGATTACATCATGTACCTTTCTAGCAGGTCAGAGTAACATTTTTTGCGGGAGTACTTCTTTAAGGCTGGGGCTACAAGGCGACATGTGTTATATAACAGTAAGTGCATTTGTGCAACTTGTTTGCATATTGATGTCACACCACTATTTAAGATCTGTGACTTGGAAAAAAAAAAGTATATGTCTCATCGCAGTGTTAAAGTGGCTGCAGTCAACTACCACACATCCGTAGAAGCAGCAGCAGGCTCTTAATAAATTAATCCTGTATTATCAATGTCCATGTGGCACCTGCAATACTGCACAGCTAATAAAGATCAATTAAAGTATGTGGTCCCATAGCACTACTCCCATCACAGATTTCACAAGTGGACGTAATATCATAAAAGTATTAGGCAACTGTATTTGTTGTCAGTAACAACCAATCACAGCACAGCTTTCATTTTTCAAACACTCTATATAAAAAAAGGAAAGCTCTACCACGATTAGTTGCTATAGGCAACAAAGTGTTTCTTTTTTTAGATTTTCAGAAATCTCCCCCATAGTGCACACACAGTCGACACAGAAATGTGACCATTTAGCTTGACACCGGCACCTGCGAGTGACTACTGCAGCCACTGCCCATAGTGGGACCACCCTACTATAAAATGACCACACTATCTGCCAGAGAGCAAATTTCGAAGCACGGCGCTTGAGAACTTTTAATTTTAATGGGAATTGTGTAATGCTTCAGTTCCCCACAGCACCACTTAACAGCTTAACCTTAGAGCTCATTAATAAAAATTTATGAACAGTCCCTTTAAATGGCAACTTCATAATGCCATGAATGCATTTAATAGGCTCTCCTTAGATGTAGATCGAAGTAAAAAGCGGCTTATAAACTGAAAAATCCTCACTCCTCCTGTTAGCAGATTGTTAGGGCAGCATGAACCATCACCAGGCTCCCTCATCATAATACACTGCATTTTATTCTGAAACATGGTGGAATTTCAGAGGAAACACTGCGCATGTAATCTGCGTGCAGCATTTTACAAAGCAGGAGGGGCTGAGCAGTTTTGGGGGGAAACGAGTATAACCAGTACTTCATTCATGAAAATCTAAACTCTTTCCATGTTTAGGGGACCAGCTGGCGGCCCTATCAGTGGTTGACAGCCTTCCCCATATCAGAGTCCTTACAGAAATAGTTGTCAGTGAATAGAACCACCCACATGACAAACAGAAAATGAGCAGTGATAGCAATCAACAACATACAAATTTTACTGAATATTTTTCACAAAATTTGTATTGTTGACTGCAGATACACCATGTTCATCCTTACAAGTTACCTTTAAATTAGAGCCCGGCAATTACCAAAGAAAAAAAAAAAAAAAAAACACACTGCTGCCTTACTAATCTTGACCACGTCTATTATATCGGTTCAGTTACATTAAGCTCCGCTATATTCCGAGTGCCCACTCCACTATAGATGTGTAATGCTCCTCCACTCACTTCAACACCATCACAACAAGGAAATGTCAGTGGTTTGAACTAGACTGCAACATGGGCTAATGTGAGGTGCAAGCCCAGTGCATGGTCCAAACGTCCTCCGGCAATTCCCTATGGACCGGCGAGACCTATCATTCTATGCAGAGCGGCCAGGGATGAGCCCTTGGCATAACTGGGATCATACAGGGGAGGCTGCTCCCTCTTCACAGCTGAGGTCCAGAGCGTCTCTGAGGTAATGAGAGGCTCCCTACTTCTGGTGAGCGTCGGGGGGGTGGGGGGGGCTTATCCGGGAGCGGTAGGGTCAGCATCACATTGGGATGAGGAGTGCAAGACACATAGCCAGAGCACTGCCACTCCCTGAGGTTACCGCTAGGGCAGTGCAGTACCTATGCCCCTCATACCAACTTGGCCAGGGCGGTCCTGAAGCCCCATCATAAGAGCTTGCCTCTTGATATCCTCTCATGACAGCTTGGTTGGAGCAGTCCTGATGTCAGGAAAGCTGGGCCAGGGCTGTCCTGTAGCGCCATCATATACTAGCTTGGCTATTGCAGCCCTGTTGCTTGGTCAGGGCAGTCCTGATTCCCAGTGTTAAGACTGTCCACTGCTGTCCTGATTCTTGGTCACAGCAGTCTTGACATTAGGTCAGAAGAGCTTGGGCAGTTCATGCTGATCTCTCACCACTTGCATGCTCTGCCTGGTGTACTGCTACAAATCTAATCTTCCATCTCTGAGCTGGACTGTTCAGTGACCAGTGTGGGAGCAGACTTGTGTCTTTCTGGTTATGACGTAGAGGAATATTTCTGCATCTAGGTAAGCACTGCTTGTATGTGTACATGTACCGCTCTACTCTTGTTTATAGAGGCCCTGCAATCTGTACACATTTACTGTGTACGCTCTGCAGCAATGTCTGGAACATACAGGCTCTGTACTACATGTACTGACAGAAGATGTGGCAAAATATATCAGTACTGTGTCTAGAATAAAATATACATAAGCTATGCCCTCAATATGTTACGTGTATGAGGGAGAAAAAAATAAAAAAAAATATTGAGGGAAAGTGTTTCATTGATTTAGGCCATAATCCCCCAGCCCTACTTATAGGAAAACAGGCTGAACTGGATGGACAGATGTCTTTTTTCGGCCTTATAAACTATGTTACTTTAAATACAGGCAGCTATAAAATGTCACCATATATATTAGATCTGTTACTTGCTTTATGAGATAATATATGATGTCCACCAGACTGAGATGTTGGGGGAGATAGATCAGGCATGTTGGGTTTCAACATGCCTGATCCTTTTCTTCTCTTAGAAATATGCCTCTGGCAGTGGCTTTCTCCCCTCCCTCCGTTCACTACTTATATATGTATTTGAAGAGCCGGAGCGGTAACAGTCAGCCGACAATTACCTATATGTACGGCCGGCTATGGAACCAAGCAGCGAAAATCACCACCAAGGTACAGTACATCGCAAGTGAACGACGGCATCCAAAAAAACGCTAATATTTTTACCAGCCAAATGTCCGTAGCATGGTACAAATATGTGCATTTCTTCTGCATTTACAATCTTTCCTTCAGAAAAACTATGAATCCACACGGCGCCCCTGACTCTGCCCTCAGATCACAAGTTCTGCTGCATGACCCAGGTCACTTGTAGTCACACACTGTTATATAATACTTTCATCCAAGGCTACTTTCACATCTGTGTTTTCAAATCCGGTTTTGAGATCCTCTGCCGGATCAAACAGTTCAGTTTTGTCCCCATACGTTGTCACTGGGGACAGAACTGATCAGGAAGCATAAGTCTGATAAGTATGCATCCGTTCCGTTTTATTGCTGCGGTTTTGTGTCAGGTTTGCCAAACAGAATAAACTGGATCCGGCATGAAAGTCAAGGTAAGTCAATGTTGCTGGGTCAAAAAAACAAAAAAAGCAAAAAAAAAAAAAAAAAAAAAACACAACAAACGTATCATGTGCCAATGATTTTCATACCGGTTTGTTCAGTTTTGATTTAATACAACCAGATCCAGACAAAACGATAGCATCCAGATGTATTAAATGGCATGGATCCATTTAATTCGGATCCGGAAAGCCACAACGCAAGTGTGAAAGTAGCCTAATTACTAATCATTAGCGATAAAATACACGTAGTACGGCATATTCATCAATGAATGGTCAGTATTCCTTAAAGTTACTTTATGTACTCATGACCACGAAACCACGTCTTATAAGGGACATCCAGCATTAGGAGCTGTTCACATCACATGTTTGTCCCAGTTTTAACATATACATTTGGGGAGGGGGAGAAACACATTAAACTGATTTTTTTTTTTTTTTTTTTAGAATGGAAGGCATGCATTTAAAGTAAATGTGTGACAACAACCTAATGTTAACACAGCCTAAGTAACTGTCCCCAACACAAAGCTGTCCATGAGAGACAACGCTCATCAGATGGCACCAGGCACGGGCTGCCACTTACCCAGCTTCATCAGACAGGCCAGCAGGATCCACAAAGCGATCTCAAACGGTTCTCTGACGTAGCTGTAGTCCAAGTCCAGCACCGGGAACAATTTGCGGTGGCGATGGCTAGAGGTGTTCCCAGCACCGTCTGGAGTCTTGGTGGTGACCTCATAAGGCTCAGTGAACCCCTCCGGCTCCCGCTCCGCAGTGCTGGCATGACTGGGTAGATCGGGCACCAGGACCAGGATGAGGAGCACATACACTGCCCACCGGCATCGGGGGAGCGCTGGCAGGATCCTCATGTCTACAAGGGCACAGCAGCCTCATACACCGCACAGACACTCCACTAGATCGCCTCTAGATGTGCGCATCCTGGGCTCTCCCAGCGCTGTACACACGGGGCATGCTTCATAGCAGGACGCTACAAGGAGAGGACAGTAGGCACATGACCTATATTACACCATACACAACCGCACTGAGGAAGCAGGGTCTCTGTGGAAGGTGCATATGTGTACCGCAGAGAAGTGCCCAGCTCACAAGGCGGGTGTACAGTGGGCAGCTCCGCGGGCGCCCCCTCTGCCCGCAGCCTTCACTCTCTGAGCTGCCGGCCGCTCTCTCCTTCAACTGCCAGTTCCTGCTCTATTTCCTACTGAGGGAAAACCCGGGAAGAGTAGACGCCTCTACTGAAGGATTAGGGTGGAGACGAGATGTTGAGCGACCTCTGCTGGACAGGAGGTCGATTACATGTAGTAAAGTACTTCTCTAGTAAAGGGGAATTTCCTCCTTCATACATGACGAATAGATGTGTATTCCCCCGGTCTAGAATAGGTACAGCTCCCACTGTAAGGCCCTATGTACCTTTTCCATCCGTGTTTAATCCATTTTAAGGCTACATTCACACTGATGTATCTGTTTTGCCGACACTGGCCTTGTGCATCTGACAGTTTTTACAGTCCATTGTCAAAATACGGACAAGAGTAGGACATGTTCTTTAATTTACGGCATAGCTGCACAGATGCAGACAGCACACGGACGACATCCTTCTGCTGTTCATACTTTTTGCGATCCCATAGATATGAATGGGGTCCGCATTCAATCCGCGAAATATGAAGATTGAACACTGAAAATATGGTTGTATGCATGAGGCCTTTGTCCATGTGTTCGTTTTTTTATATTCTTTTAGCATCTGTTTTTCACGTACAACGGAGGGTGCCTATTTTGACCATCCCACTTTCCATAGCGTGTCCTCAGTGTACATGGATGGCATGGGCGTGTGTCTTCTGGATAACAAAGTAAAGTAATATATGTGTCAATTTTGTTTTTCATGGGACCTGGTCTTGTGGGGAGCAGAGGCGTCCGGAAACGGTTTTAATAGTTAGGGCCCATTTTGGGATGCCACGGTACAAATTATCTTTTTTTAATTTTCTTGTTTTTAATGTGGAGAAAGGGGGTAGTTTGAATTGTTTTTAAACTTATTTTAAGTTCTCTACAGGATTTCAACACACAATCATTAGATCGCTACTCCTGTAGACTGCATTTATTTAAGAATGCAGTCAGTGGGAAGACTGCATAGAGACTCAGGGAGGACTACTACCATCTTTGCCACCTTCTATATACCACCTTTGGGAAAAGCCCTGTGATATACCTCAGAACTCTGCCTCCCATTTTTATTTTTGCTACAACAACCATTATCTATTCAGTAAAGAGAGACGTTCTTTAGGCCTCATGCACACAAACGTTCTTTTTCTTTACACGTCCCTTCCGTTTTTTTGTGGACCATATATGGAACCATTCATTTCAATGGGTCCGCCAAAAAAATGGAAGTTATTCCATGTGCATTCTGTTTCCATATTTCCGTATTTCTGTTCCGCAAAAAAATAGAACATGTCCTATTATTAGCAAACAATAGAAGTAGTAGAGCAGCACTGGCAGGTAGGTGCAAAAAAAATCCTTCAGGAACCCAAGGCCAAGGTTTACAGTGTATACAGTCAAGCAATGATGAAGGCAGCACTCAAACTAACAGTGAAAAAAATGGTGGTTTATTCACCCATCCAACAGCAACGTTTCAACTGTTCATTACAGTCTTTTTCAAGCTATATACGTGCTCAAAACAGGACTTTAAATAGTCACAGTGCATATCAATCAATCTCATCACATCATTACCATAAATCAGTGAATAAAATAACAAATTACATAAATACAATAGTGTAATATCCATAATAATACATATAATTCATCAATAGTGTGTTTCCGTGTACAAAATACATTTAAAAATCATCGTAATTACATAAAACTTTATAACAACGTCCCCTAATATCAATAAGGTGGCAGGTGCTGTGCAGTAAATACAATTAATAATAGTTGTGCATAATTAAAAACCTTTTGAAGTCCGGCGGTACCTCGCGCTCTCCAGGCGTCTCGGGCGCCACAATGCGCATGTCCATGACGCAATCTCGCAATACACGAGACTGTTTCTCTCTACACAACGTATCAGCCTCGGGATGCCGTGCTCTCGCGTGATGCGAGAACACAGTCTCCCAGACAACCCACATCAACAAATCATATTAACCAGTAGCCCATCATATTGAGAAAGACCTAAAATTTAGGATATTAGAACAAGTTTCTTTATCCAGAAGAGGGGGCGACAGATCTGTGGCCCTTAAGAGAAGAGAACTCTTCTGGATATATAGGTTACAGACATTGAAGCCGAATGGTTTAAATGTGGATTTTAGGGTGGTATGATGAGAAGTTGACGGGCCCTTGACTTGACCATGGAGCTGTTTTTCCTGCTCCCTCCCCTTTGTGTATGGAAATGATGTGCTCTTATGATTATTGGAGATGTAATTCTTCCTTTGTTTTTTTAGATACTGATAATGATGAAAAACAAGGCCTTTATTGAAGTCGGCTGGATCCATGTGTTCCTAGACGTCCTGGCGCCACATAAAGCGTTGATGTCCTGTTTGCAATGTTTTACTTTTCTTTTTTTTGGTTGTAAAGTAATTTTTGAAATAAAAAAGTTAGTACATCATTAGTGCCCATTTGTGCGCCTGTCTTACCCATCAGATACCACAATTTTTGACAATTGAGATATCCCTGATTTGGAACAGGGGACATGACCACGTCACAAGGGTTATGGACCCCTGTCCCTAATAGGGCACTGAGAGGACCCATATACATGGGCTCTCTCAGTAAGGCCCCGGGACGTTATATGGTTTGTTTGATAGGGAGTCGGCCCACACTAGAGGATACCACTATGGGATGTTCCCCATGATAGGGGTTCTCCCAGTGGGTCCCTCTGTTGCAGCCGGGTGCTCAGATCATGTACACTTGGTTGCATCAGTGAGTGTCACTCCGTTATTTTTTAGTATATGAGATGTATTGTCTATATTGTGTATGATGGCTGCTGGATAGCGCACTGATGTATATGACATAGTTCATCTAGCCGCCGGTTGTTTTGATCGGCGGTGACTGGCATGATACTGGTTAATATGATTTGTTGATGTGGGTTGTCTGGGAGACTGTGTTCTCGCATCACGCGAGAGCACGGCATCCCGAGGCTGATACGTTGTGTAGAGAGAAACAGTCTCGTGTATTGCGAGATTGCGTCATGGACATGCGCATTGTGGCGCCCGAGACGCCTGGAGAGCGCGAGGTACCGGCGGACTTCAAAAGGTTTTTAATTATGCACAACTATTATTAACTGTATTTACTGCACAGCACCTGCCACCTTATTGATATTAGGGGACGTTGTTATAAAGTTTTATGTAATTACGATGATTTTTAAATGTATTTTGTACATGGAAACACACTATTGATGAATTATATGTATTATTATGGATATTACACTATTGTATTTATGTAATTTGTTATTTTATTCACTGATTTATGGTAATGATGTGATGAGATTGATTGATATGCACTGTGACTATTTAAAGTCCTGTTTTGAGCACGTATATAGCTTGAAAAAGACTGTAATGAACAGTTGAAACGTTGCTGTTGGATGGGTGAATAAACCACCATTTTTTTCACTGTTAGTTTGAGTGCTGCCTTCATCATTGCTTGACTGTATGTCCTATTATTATCCGCATTATGGACAAGGATAGGACTGTTCTATTAGGGGCCAGCTGGTTAGTTCCACAAAATACGGAAATCCATATTTATTGCGGATCCGTTTTTGCTGACTGCAAAATACATATGGTCATGTGCATGAGGCCTTATTGTAACCAAACGGGCTGGTCATTTGCATCCACCACCTGCCAGCCCTTTCTCTTCCTCTCCTGCCTTGCACCTGGCTAGCCATTCACCTAAGGGGCACCCCAGCCACTACCAGGGCGGAGCCCCCAAAAACCTGGGATGTGCCCCAAGCATAAGAAGGATTGCGACCCTCCACCTACCACGCACACAGAGCCCCTGGGACTGGTGGGGAGAGGGATTAGCCACCATGAGGACTACCACCACCACTATTCTTCTTCTCCTCTTGAGCTCCAGCAGCCTCCACACCTCCCCCAGTTTGCTGCAGTATTAAACACTCATGCATTTGGCTGTGTAATGGATTTGCAGAATACAGATACCTTCCATGTGCGCCCTGCAGTTTCCTCACTCTCCTCAATAGAAAGGACTATTCTCGTTTGTAATACAGACAGGAATAGGACATGTTCTATAATTTTCGGGACAGAAATTTTTATGGGGCCATTATGTGTGCATGGCCCCATAAAAATGAATGGGTCAGAGTGCTATCCACAAAAATGTGGAAAGCTCATGGGAAAAAATATGGTCGTATACATGAAACCTACAATTAAGACTGATAAGGTCAAACAGGTTCATCTCATAAATAGACCCTAGTGCAGGGATCAGCAATAGAGATGAGCGAACGTGCTCGAAATGAGTACTGCACCGCTCGGCTCCCCTGCGCTCGCATGGGCACAGGCAGCCGCTTCCGTCCTCCTCAGGAGGACGGAAGCGGCTGCCTGCGCCCATGCGAGCGCAGGGGAGCCGAGTGGTACAGTGCTCGTTTCAAGCACATTCGCTCATCTCTAATCAGCAACCTCCGGCACTCCAGCTGTTGTGAAACTACAACTCCCAGCATGCTCCATTCACTTCTGTGGGAGATCTGAGAACAAGCAAGCAATTGTGCATGCTGGGTGTCATAGTTTCACCAGAGCTGGAGTGCTGGAGGTTGCTGATCCCTGCCCTAGTGGCAAATAATGACTGAACTTATTAATCAGCGGTGCAATCAAATTGCAGCGTGTAAATAAACTGTTAGCAGTGACTATTTTACACTTGCACAATTTCATAAAGCTGTTTGCTATCCAATCTTTACAGACAAACCCATTGTTCAAACAAAAGAAGAAAGCTTGATCTGGACGCACTTATGTGAAGCTCCACAAAGACTTGAGTTAAGAACAAGACAAAGGCCCTAATTTATCTACAGGGGACAATTTGAAGTTTGTCTCTACATTTGTCTATTTGTGTAAATGTTATATAGTACTCCAGAACCAGGGGGTTCTGTGTCGTGATTGCTGGGGGTATATAAGATTGTAATGTTTACTATAGCATTGTAAAGAGCAGTGGGTGGGGCCCACTGGTCAAACCAGAGAGTGTAGATTCTCTGTGTCAACTAAAGGAAGGCAGCCACTAACCCCTAGGGCTGTGATGGCTAACCTCCGGCACTCCAGCTGTGGTAAAACTACAATTCCCAAGATGCACACTTGTTTGGCTGTTCTCACAACTCCACAGAAATGAATGGAGCATGCTGGGAGTCGTAGTTTCAGCACAGCTGGAGTGCCGGAGGTTAGCCATCACTGCCCTAGGGTGTTATTCAACCACTACCTACAGGATTAGCTAATATGGTTGACAGCTGACTCACTGAGTCAGACAACAGGTAACGCTCCAGTAGCTGAAGTTGCAGTAAGTGGTGAGAAGTGGTATTGCAGAGAAAACTGGAGTAAAGGCAGCAGCTGATGATGATGATGAAGAAGCTGAAGTGTGGTCAGAGACAAGCCAGAGGTCAAAAGCAGATATCAGATAATAGCTGTGGTACAGAGGATCAGACAGGCTCAGGGCCAGACAGGTCCAGAAGTCAATGCAGGCAGCAGGCAAACAGAATGGTCAAACAGGCTGGTTAAACAAAGAAGATCAGATCAGAACACCTTTGCTTTACTGAAAGAAAGGCCCCTTTCACACGGGCGAGATTTCCGCGCGGGTGCAATGTGTGATGCGAACGCATTGCACCCGCACTGAATCCTGACCCATTCATTTCAATGGGGATTTTCACATGGGCAAATTTTTTCACGCATCAGTTTGCCGTTGCATGAAAATCGCAGCATGCTCTATATTCTGCGCTTTACACGCAGCCCTGGCCCCATTGAAGTGAATGGGGCTGCGTGAATAACGCATTGCATCCGCACACAAGTGCGGATGCAATGCGTGATTCACTGATGGTTGCTAAGAGATGTTGTTTGTAAACATTCAGTTTTTTATAACGCGCGTGAAAAACGCATTAAAACGCTTCGCACCCACGTGGAAAAAACTGAACGAACATACGCAATCGCAGTCAAAACTGACTGCGATTGCGTGCAGATTGGTGCGGATGCGTGCGGATTTTCCAGAACGCATCCGGACTGAATCCCTGACGCCCATGTGAAAGAGGCCTTAGGCTACTTCTACACCTGCGGCGCGGGGCTCCGGCAGGCTATTCCGATGGGTGAACAGCCCGCCGGATCCGTGCTGCCGGGGCGGGCCACGGATCCGGCCACAGCACTGGCAACCCCTGCTGAGAGGCGGCCAGAACGAAAATACAACAAGTATGAAAGGGGCCTTACTAAACACTCAAGCAACTTCCTGGAAGCTGCTATTTAACCTTGTAATCTCACACCAGCATGGGATGGATCACTGAGGCAGCCTGGCCAGAGGATGTGTTTGGCAGGCATGCGCCTGCCATATCTGGTGGAGATAGGCACGAGATGCTGGGTATATAACAAGAGAGACAGCGGGAGGTATGTCAGAAGGCCCAGGCTTAACAGAACCCCCTCCCTTATGCCTCCCCCTCCTCTTGTTGGACTAGGGTTGTCACGATACCACTGCGCCACCAATGATTATAATATTGGGGTTTGGGGGGGGCACTGCACCACCAATGATTATAATACTGGAGGGGTTGATTATCGGGTTGGGAGCGGACGCACTGCGCCACCAATGAACATAACTTAACGTTTAATACAAATACTGGAGGCGGGTGCCGGCGGCAGAATCGCATAGCTGGCACCCGGCCTGTAAGACAGGGAGCTGCGATACACCGCAGTTAACCCCTCAGGTGCGGCACCTTAGGGGGTTAACTACTGCTGATCGCAGCTCCCTGTCATAGAGGTCGGGTGCCGACTATGTGATTCTCCCGCTGGCACCCACTGCTTTTATTTGTATTAAACGTTAGTTATGTTCATTGGTGGTGCAGTGGCCATAGTCCCCCTTCCTCCTCCTGCCCTCCCTCCTCTCATTGGTGGCAACAGACAAGTGGCACAGGGGGAGGAGAGACTCTCTCCTTCTCCTCTGTGCTGCTGAGAACATGGAGCGCGCTGAGAGCAGCGCGCACCATGTTCTGTGATACTAGGCTGCACAATAGCGTATCGATCTGGGTACAAAAGTATCGCTTGGGTATCGATAATTCGAAAACTGGTGCAACCCTATGTTGGACCCGAGGGCAAATATTTTAAGAAGAAGAGGAGCATCGATGTTGTCTTCAGGTTCCCAGGATCTCTCTACAAGACCGTAACCTTTCCAGTGAACTAAATAGAATGTTTTACCTCTGACAATTTTTTTTGTCCAGAATGTCTTTGATCTCATATCCATCATCCGCAGTGACTGGAGGAGGTTTCTCAGAGGCACCTTTACAGAATCTGTTAAATACAGCAGGCTTGAGTAATGAAACACAGAAAGAGTTAAGAATGAGAAGAGATGCTGGCAGTTTGAGTTTGTAGCACACAAGCTTTAATTTTCTCAATGACAGGAAAAGAACCCAGGAAGCGAGGAGCCAACTTACAGATGGAAGTCTGAGACGAATGTTCTTAGAGGAGAGCCATACCTTGTCTCCAGGTGAGAATTGAGGAGGGACCCTGCCTCTCTAATCCGTGTTTCTCTTCATCTGACCCACAGCTTTTTGAAGAGGGTTCCTGGTTTCCAACAAGTGCAGTGTCCCACATATTATGTGTGTAAAAAGGGACACTACAAACTGTATTTTGTATAGCCATGTCACTCTTGATAGGCATGTCATTGTAAACTGTATTTACATGTATAAAACTGTTGTAAGAACATCCTAGGCAGCAAGACCAATTTCCAGAACTAGATGGTGCTGACTAGAAACATATAAATATACCCTTCTATGGTATAGGGAGAAGGTTAAACAGTTAGAGAAGAATGTGAGAGGAAAGGCAGAAGCAATCTAAGCTATGTGCAGGAGGAGAAAGTCACCCCAAGGCCGCCATTCCTGCTGGACACTGGTAATGTCACAGCTACCTGATGGCAACTTACCATTTCTTGGCCATTAGAAACTGGCATGAACTGGATTACAAGCCTGTCAAAGGTAAACGCTGAGCTCATCAGCTTCATGGACTTTGTCAGCAAAACTTATAGTGACTGGGAGTAGCTCCACAGCACCCGGACACAAACCTAGCAACTTCAAGCTAAAGTTGTGATTTAATGACCTACTGAAAACCCCAACAGGCAGTCAGGTTTCTACTATAGTAACACGGTGCAGAAGTATTAATTCCTGTCATGCAGGGCCAACATACACTGGAATATTAATCTTGTTTTATCCAGAGCCAAGACTAGTTTTTATCAGCGGACTGACTAGAAGGAGAAATTAAGAGTAACAGGATTTGAAGCTACAGTAACCTACAATCACTGCCTTAGAAGTCTTACAACACCAATCTGTAACATCTGCTGCCTACTAAAGAAATTGTACCTTTATGACATCCAACCTCAAGGCAAAAGTAAAGAGTTTATTTTACATCTTAAACTGCCTCATTATTGCTACCAAGGGTGTGTCTACCTTAAGACACTGGCGTCACGGATGAACCAGGACCCAGCTGACCGACACGGTCAAAATTACCACCAAGGGCAACTCATCTGACCATCCGGCGGAGTCCTGCGTACAGAGTGTGCCCCGAGGGAAGTCGTGTCCACCCTCCACGCAACTGCACGCCGGTCCAGGGGCAGTCAGCAGAACCATGAGTAAAAACCATCGGCAACACCACACTGTGATATATCCCTTAAGCTCACGTGATTCCCCCCTGCGGTACCGGTCCGCTGCACAAGATCTTGGAGAATTCTTCAATTGAGGCATCTGTGTACCCCACAGGAAGTGGACACTGGAAGAGGAATATTAGGATGGAAGATTTACCTGTAGACATATCACAGACATGATTATTGTGAAAATTTAAACTAGGGCAGAAGGTCAGCCCAGTCATCTTGATGAGCATTAGTGAAGTGCCGCAACAATCCAGTTAGGATTTCATTCACTTGCTCCACTTGTTCATTAGATTGAGGATGATAGGCTGAAGAAAAATCTAATCTCCAGTGGATTATCTCTCCTGATTTTCAATCCAGAATGGGTTCATGGACTCGGAGCCAGGGCAGCCCCAACAGAACAGGGTGAGGCAGTTCCAGAAGAGCATACAGGGAAATCTTCTCTTCACAGACGTCACCGCCAGGGAATTCTTGAGTAGTCGAACTGGGATATGATGCTGATCAACCACAGCCTGATGCAGGAAGTTTTCTGCTGAGCCAGAGTCAATGGAGGCCGTCACAGGGATCCTAGCATCACCAAACGGAAGTAGAACAGAGGTTTTCAGAGAGGTGTTATCTTTGCCTAGGATCATCTCTGCTAATGACCCTAGGCACTGGAGTTTCCCGACTTCCTAGGACAGTTGTGAACACGATGGCTGAAACCTCCACAGTATAGACAAAGACCAGCAGAGAAACGGTGCCGTCTTTCCTCAACCGACAGCCTGAGATGGTTCACCTGCATGTGTTCAGAATCAGCAAACACAGGAGGTGGAGGAACCCAGGACTTGGGTGCTCTAGCAGAAGACTTCTTCTCTCTCAGGGATTCACAGGATCTTTCAGACTGACATATGTCAATTCTAGTAGCCAGAGTCACTAAGGCATCCAAGGCAGATGGAATCTCTCTTCCTGCAAGCTCATCTTTGATTTTGCCATTAAGGCCTTCCCAGAATTCAATGGCATATTGCCCAACAGAGCGCTCACCTTGACAGATGCGCAATACAGCTGAGGAAGCAGATGAGAAACGAACAGGTTCTTCAAACACTTTGCAAAAAGGGTCCATAAAAAGAGCAATATTGTTAGTGATTGGACCGGCTCTCTCCCAGATAGTATTTGCCCGTGCCAAGGTCTCTCCTTCTACATGGAAAATAATAAATGCCACTTTAGCACATTCAGAAGGAAATTGGTAAGGTAAAAGTTCAAAATGGATAGTGCATAGGTTCAGGAATCCTCTTCATGACTTGGGATCTCCACTCTGACAAGGCAGTGGAGACAAATGTGGACCAGCGCCAGACAGGGTTGCCAACCAGAATTTTTCTTTTTCCTGGACAACTTATCCCAAAATCATGGACAGCCAATATTTTTTACGGACAGTTTGGAAAACCATAACTAATGATAAAGATTACAAGTAATACATGTCTATAGCTCTATACACTGATAACACCTCATTACCAGTGTTTACTGTGGACTGTAAAATGAGGATAATTACAACCAAAATAATCTAGTCAAGTACTACCAGCCTCAAAAAAAAAATCATGGACACATCTATTTTTTTTCATGGACTCAGTAAAAAAGTCACCTATTTTTATGGACTGTCCAGAAATTTCTGGACGGTTGGCAACCCTGGCGCCAGAAGCAGTAGCAGTCAGAGGACTAGTAACAGCTGAGACCGTAGGAGTCTGGGAGGTTTAATAGCCACAAACAAGGAATCCAGACAAGCAGTCACATTCTGGAGATAAGATGTTACCTGCTGCTGTTGCATTTCACATAGAACTTTGGCCAAGTCAGAGTCAGCAGAATCCATGGCCTGTGCGTACTGTTAAGACCAATGGGTGGGACCCACTGGTCAAACCAGTGAGTGCGGATTCTCTGTGTCAACCAAAGGAAGGCAACCTAGGGAAGTGATGGTGAACCTTTTAGAGATTGAGTGCCCAAACTGCAACCCAAAACCCACTTATCGCAAAGTACCAACACAACAATTTATCCTGAATACCAATATAGTATATATCTGCCATGTACAGGGTGGGCCATTTATATGGATACACCTAAATAAAATGGGAATGGTTGGTGATATTAACTTCCTGTTTGTGGCACATTAGTATATGGGAGGGGGAAAACTTTTCAAGATGGGTGGTGACCATGGCTGCCATTTTGAAGTCGGCCATTTTGGATCCAACTTTAGTTTTTTCAATTGGAAGAGGGTCATGTGACACATCAAACTTATTGAGAATTTCACAAGAAAAACAATGGTGTGCTTGGTTTTAACATAAATTTATTCTTTCATGAGTTATTTACAAGTTTCTGACCACTTATAAAATGTGTTCAAAGTGCTTCCCATTGTGTTGGATTGTCAATGCAACCCTCTTCTCTAACTCTTCACACACTGATAGCAACACCACAGAAGAAATGCTAGCATAGGCTTCCAGTATCCATAGTTTCAGGTGCTGCACATCTCGTATCTTCACAGCATAGACAATTGCCTTCAGATGACCCCAAAGATAAAAATCTAAGGGGGTCAGATTGGGAGACCTTGGGGGCCATTCAACTGCTACATGATGATGTGTTTCCCTCTTTATGCACTGAAGCTGGCACGTTTCCTGAGTTTTTCCAGCAAGATGGTGCACCACCACATTATGGGTGTCAGGTCCGAGCATCCCTAGATGAACAGTTTCCTGGAAAGTGGATTGGTCATCGTGGGCCAGTTGAATGGCCCCCAAGGTCTCCCGATCTGACCCCCTTAGACTTTTATCTTTGGGGTCATCTGAAGGCAATGTCTATGCTGTGAAGATACGAGATGTGCAGCACCTGAAACTATGGATACTGGAAACCTGTGCTAGCATTTCTTCTGCGGTGTTGCTATCAGTGTGTGATGGGCAGCACTTTGAACACATTTTATAAGTGGCCAGAAACTTGTAAATAACTCATGAAAGAATAAAGTTACGTTAAAACCAAGCACATCATTGTTTTTCTTGTGAAATTTTCAATAGGTTTGATGTGTCACATGTCCCTCTTCCCATTGAAAAAACTAAAGTTGTATCCAAAATGGCTGACTTCAAAATGGCCGCCATGGTCACCACCCATCTTGAAAAGTTTCCCCCCTCCCATATACTAATGTGCCACAAACAGGAAGTTAATATCACCAATCATTTCCATTTTATTTAGGTGTATCCATATAAATGGCCCACCCTGTACTTTATCATTTAGGTCTTGTTCACATATCAGTTATTTGATCAGTTATTTCCATCAGTTATTGTGAGCCAAAATCAGGTACAGGTCAAAACACAGAACAGTTGCAGATCTTTTCATTATAAATTATCTCTGTGGAGGCTTCACTACTGGTTTTGGCTCACAATAACTGATGGAAATAACTGACCAAATAACTGAAGTGTGAACTTGGCCTGTGGTATCATTGTAATCCTATTGACCTAGAGAATTAGTGTAAGGCTACACTGCAACTTTTTCTAGAGCGACTGATTGATTTTAATAACTTAACTACAGCTGCAGTGCAAATTAATGCATTCAGTTGAATGCAATCTTGTGGACTGAAGCCGTAATTAAAAAGTTAAAATCAATCACGCTACAAAACGTTGCAGTGTTGCACAGGCCTTAAGGTAACAGGTCAATTTTACTGCATGGGGAACACCATAAAAACAAAACCTGTAAAACTGTGGCGGAATTGCATTTTTTCCAATTCTACCGAATTCACGCCAAAAAACTAAGCCTTCATACGGCTATGTGAATGAAAAAAAAAAAAAGTTATGGCTCTGGAAAGGCAAAAATGAAAAATGCTTTGGGGGTTAACAATGCTGTTAACAATAATGGAGAAACACTTATACTAAGCCTTTCAAATTCTGTTATAGCTGTTAGAAGATGGATTGTTCAACGGACTGGCAGTGCAGTCGGGGGCCAAAGACAAGCAGATGTGTCTCCGACTGTGAAGGATCTGCCTGTGGCTATTTTAAAGCAATCAGAGATGAAACAACATAAGCTATTCTGGACAACTGTAAGGTTATCTCATAAGGACAAAGAAAAATAGGAGAAAAGTCTCTGAACTGAGAAACAAAGACACAGTTATATCCTGCGCAGTACATTTTTTAAAATGTACATGACCCCATGTCCAACAAATAGATGGCTTCCCACAGTGATACTATGACCTGAAGCTTTTAACAGGCTGTGCCGAATGTTCATGATTCTTCTTGCAGAAAGAAAAAAATTACATGAAAAACAAATTATATGACTTGTTTTTGGCATTAAAGGGGTTGTCCTACGAAAAATATTCTACGGTTTTCAAATCAGCACCTGGACCTGAATAGTTTTGTAATTGCATGTAATTAAAAATTTATCATAGCTACTAATTTATTCAATAAAATATATCTGTATAGCTCCACTTAATTTCTTATTTATTTGACCTGCTCACTGAGAAAGTCGCACATGCTCAGTTTCATCCTTCAACTGCCTCCTGAGCTGTGATAGGCAGAGCTGAGACACGCCCCCTGAGCTGCAGCAGAAAAGACACTCCCCTTGAGCTGTCAGCTTTATATAAATCTAGCAGAGGAATGAATGTGGAGATCTCTGGATCCATGTTAGGTACAGGGCTGGTTCTAGCTTTGTTAGAAAGGTATTGTCATTATATGATGTCTGATTTTCATTTTTACCTTATTCGTGGGATAACCCGTTTAAATAGTGAGATGCATGAAATAATCCCAGCATCATGGCTAGGCACTAGCTCTTTCGGTTACCAAGACACCTGGTAAACCCACAATGCATCTAACTCAGTGATTGACAGCCTTCCCTATATAAGTGTATACACAGAGATGTCAGTCACTAAGTAGGACCACCCACTGGACTAAGCCAAGAATGATGACAAGGAATGTAAATGAATAAAATAAAAGTTATACTGAATCTATTCCCACATTATTATATATCAATCTGCTCAGCAGATTCTGCAATATAATATAATAATGGCAGCATGCTCAGCAAGAAAAGTTCCCTTTAAAGTATGACTGGTATAAAAGTCTATTGAAATGTACTTTACTGTACACTACATATGCAGTACCCCAGAACATAGTTACCTGACGTAATGTATTCTTAAGTAAAAAGTTCTGATTTCTTGTATTTGTATGCCTAATACCAGTGTATGGACAGTTTACAGTTAACAACCTTGGCTCATCCCCTTAGGTGGCCAGGAGATAGGCATGGGTCTGCCCTCTGGTTAGTCAGAGGAGAGTCTGTTCTTAGCTGTGCTACAGTGAGGACCTACATGTGCGAGCTCCTCAGAGCTAAGTGCGAGCTGAGAGAACCTTAATCTCTGAGACATACAGCCAAGGAATTAGCTTTACCACCAAAGTGTTCCAGAGAAAAAGAAGTTTTAGAAGGTCCAGCAGCTACAAGGCAGTGCATTGGAATCAATCAGTAAGGCATTGTGCACATTTATGGCAGACAGACACCTTGCTGCTGTGAGAGGGAATATTGCCAGAGCACCCTTGCACATTTAGTGACAGTTTGGCTAACCGTATCTTAAATCTGCTCCCCTCAGTCCAGGCATTTGCCAACCTATGGTTCTGTTTAGTGACTTTAGGAAGACCGATAGAAGGGGTACTATAATCCCTGTCATTGCTACTATTCTGTACTTTAGTAAAGAGAGACTTATTTATTTACACTAACTGGCTTGGTTACTGACTCCATCATCCGCCATTTCCATTTGGATTTCTGTTACCTGCAGTTGTTTTTGTCAAAATGCATAGGGGATTTTTCCACTCAATTTGCATCTTGTGTGCACGGATCCAAACACTAGAAGCTTATTTACCACAAATAAATAAATGAATAAATAAATGTGTAATATATTATTTTCACAAGTAAGCTTGTTTGCATCAATACGTGTATCTACAGTGCATTATTTCTTTGTGTAATTGTCTACATTGACTGCTAGCATTATTGAACTTGTGTCTTTAAATACAGTCCAACCATCACCATGCCTCACAACCTTCCTGGATCCAGTGGAACAGCCCTGTTTTGCAGGAGATGTCCCAGTCTCGGGAGGGTCTGTGTATGTTTTGTTAGTGCTGCTCTATCACAGCTTACTGTCGCTGGTACTACATGGTGCCTTGCAGAACCAGACATGGGTTAGCGCTTGCTTTCTCAGGCTCCCTTGTCCCTCTGTTATTTCAGTCCTCGTGGTGAGGAAACTACTGCACAGCAAAACACTGAAGGACTGGCAATGTGTGGCTCTGGTCCTCCTGCATTATTTTCACCCATGTGTTGTGGCTCTGGACTATGGGATGCAGAGTGTGGAGCATAGAGACTGGGCCAAATGACAGAAAGCATCTTATCCCGCAGGTGAGGAACATTCCAGGAATTCATCGATTATTGTGATTAGTGCCCAGTGACTGTAGTCCACTCTGGGGATGTCAGATGATGTGCACGGTGCTGGGGAAGATTGCCCAGTACTGGTGTTTGGTACTGGGGAGGGTTGCACGTGCTCCACTTTACTTCTCTATGTTTGTGAGGATAGCTCAGTTGCTTCTGGTCAACCCTGAGCTGCAGTACTAAGCAATCCTCACCAACACTAAGTTGTCTATCGATCTATCTACAAAAACAGAAGATGCAGCAGCACAGTAGATTCCAGCAACTGGGTGCAAATCCTCAGGGATGATACCTTGCTTGACAAAGGCCTCATTGTGCTGAGCTGAAACGTTGCCTCGAGATTAAACGGGTCCTCACCCTTTCACATATTTTGGAGTGCTGCCTCAATTTTTGTGTCTATCTATCTATCAGCGACTGCTGCGACCTGCTACTGCTCTGTTAAACTAACCCAGCCAGACCTCCTTCCACTTCCATCCCTTTGCCGGCAAGGCCTCTCCTATGTTGTGCCCATAGGGGGCATGTGCCCTCTCCCTCTGGTCTTAATTTTCACCAGCCAATGGCTGGGTAAGTTGGAGTACTTCATGCACCTTCCCAAGTTTCAGAGTGCCTGAGCAATAAAGTTTCTTAGCATGAAGTGCTAAGGTGTTCTGTTCTACTGTCTGTCCATGTATCGACCTCTGCCCCTTTAGTTGTATTTGACTGTTCACTACCTTTTACCCGCCTGCCTGCCCTGACCTCTGACGTTTTACCGTATTGCATGTACTCTGCCAGCCCTGACCTTGTACTGTCCCTGACTATGATTCTGCTTGACCCCTTGGTGCCCTACATCAGTGTCTCTGGCGCCCATGAGTCAGCTGTTACTGAGACTATTCCAATAGGTAGTGGCCTGGTAGCTGCCCTGCAATAAAGTTCAAATCCCTGTAAAGGGGTTAAAGGCTGAATGCCACTGGACTGCCAGGATAATGCCCTTAGGTTTAGCCCAAAGCCAAAACTGTTGGTTCATCACTTTTGCCAGTCACAGTCTCTGGGGTCTCCAGTTTGCATCTCTCACTTCCTTCATGCTATGAGGGGGATCAAAAGTTATGTCATGGATTCCTGAACCATTCATTTTTAACTAATGTCCCACAAGTTTCCTATTGACCGGTCTTTAATAGTTCTGTTCTCTCTCCAGTCTGGTGAAGCACTTGCCTGGGCTACGTCTCTATGAGAACACATCGACCCTCAGACCAGTAATCTAACGGAATTTTTGTCTTCCCTCCGCAAGGACTTTGAGGAACCTGGCCATACCTCTTCTGCAGCCTCATCTCTTTTGTGCGTCTGCCAAGGCAACCGCACAGTCGGGGAGTATGCCATACAGGTCTGAACCCTGGCTTCTAACCTATCATGAAATACTGAAGCTTTGTGGCTGAGGGGATGCTAGGTTTCAGAAAAGATGTACTGGCCGGTTGGGATGTCTCATCTACTCTGGGTGGCCTGATTACCCAGGCTACCTAAACTGATTCAGAGAACATCTCAGGCAATCTGCTTGTTAGAGGAGAAATCCCAGGTTGGTACCTACATTTCAGAGGTCTATGCTTCCGTCTCCTACATCACCTGATTCTGAACCTATGCAATTGGCCAATGTCCAATTGTCTGAGGAGGAGCGTCTACATAGACACAATAAGGAATTATGTATGTGTTTAAGTCCTGCAGCCTAAGGTCAGTTGGAGTTAGTTGGAGAGACAAGCTACCTGAAAAGTTAACACTTTCTTTGCCTCTATCTTTCAGTGATATTTGGTTTACTGTGCAGGCCTTCCTGGACACTGGCTTGGTAGAAAACTTTTAGAGAATTCTGCATCTTATTCTGCTTCCTGCCTGTATCCAACAGTCCTCTGTTACTGGGATTACCCTACCTCTGCCTCCACAGTCCCGTTCTAGAGACTGTGTTGGGGTTCCGTTTGTCACTCACACTGCCTGGCATTAGTTCAGCCTGCCCAAACTCCACCGGTCCCTCATAATCTTCAAGGTCTACCTCCTGTCTATGAGGGCTACTCTGATGTCTTTGACAAGAAGGAAGCTGAGACTCTGCCACTTCTTTGTCCCATTGACATAGTGCCTGTGTAAGGAATACAGATTTTCATGGTTCCTGCTTGGAAGAAAACAGGCTTTATGCCAAGTTTTAAAAATGAATCTTTGAAAAGACTTCCCTACCCTTACTGGGCTACGTTATCTTTGATCATAGCATATAAATGGACCTGGAGAAATTGTCTGCGGTGCTGGCCTCAACCTATTGGTCTGCACACTAAAAAGAGATTCCTGGACTTCGTGAGTTACTACAGACAATTCATTCCTCACTTCTCCATGGTGACAGCTCCTATTTCTGCCCTTACCTGGAACAGAGCGAAACCAAGGTGTGGTCTCATGAGGCCAAATCAGCTATCCATTCTTTCAAGAAAGCCTTCTCCTTTGCATCAGCTCTTCATTGTCGGGATGTATAAAAGCTGTTCTTTCTGGAAGTGGCAGCTGAAGCTGTTCTAACGCAGAAGGGTATCTCTGGCAAAATGTACTCCTGTGGCTTCTTCTCAAAGGTCTTTTCCTAATCAGAACATAATTATTCCATTGGAGACATGAAGTTGCTTGCAATCAAGTTGGCCCTTGAAGAGTGGTTTCATCTGTTGAAGGGGGCTGGTCATCCTGACATTATTTATACTGACCACCAGAATTTCACTTACCTACCGACAGCTCAACATCTCAATTCTCACCAAGTTCACTGGTCATTGTTATTTGCATGTTTCAATTTCATCCTGCATTTCTGTCTGGCTGAGCCCCAGCACATCATTGATCCTGCTCACATCATTTCTATTGCTCCAGTTCAACTGAGGGACATCCCACTTGGCAAAACGGTAGCGTGCAAGAGAATACAGGTCCTGGGGACATTGTTACAAAGTTGCCGGTCGTCTCCAGTCATCCTGGTCTTCAGAAGACAGATAATCTGATAATTCAATATTACTGGTGGCCTGCTGTATCTAAAGATATTTGATACACCTGGTACTAGTGCCTGATGTCCCGTTAGAAACATCACAGTGGATTTTATCACCGACCTTCTTCTTCTGACTGCAGTTTATTTGGGTGGTGGCCCATGCACGGGCGTAGCTATAGGGGAAGCAGGGGAAGCGGCTGCTTTGGGGCCCCAACTCAAAAGGGGCCCATCCAGGAGAAGGACTAAAAGATTTTATTGTCAGGGCCCCCTCAACAGCATTATACAATGACATTATATACAGTGACACTGTAGATAACGTATGGAGCGGCTGCTGGGCCTCGTTTGACTACTCACAGTAGAGAAGGTTGAGAAGAAGCTGCTGGTGAAGGAGGGCCCATTCAAAAATTTGCTGTGGGGCCCAGTCATTTCTAGTTACGCCACTTGGCCTATGCTATGATTTTTCAAAGATGGATAACTTGTTCTCACCTCATGCTCTCTTACAACAACCATTTCGTTTCAAAGATCTGGTAAAATACCTTTTTCATAGTATATGGCCATCAATTAAGGATTCCTGTGACTATTTTCTTAGGAGTTTCATTATCTGAGTCCACTATCAATTACTATACCCAGATCTGGCAAGAAACCAAAACCTCTCTGCTTCAAGCCTCCGCTCACATGAAGAAATCCTCTTATCGCAAGCAAAGTAGACTCCACCTCAATTTGCCCCTGGAGATAAGGTCTGTCTTTCCACAAAAATACTACACTCAAGGTACCCTCGTACAAGTTGTCACCCTTCTTCTGTCCTTCTTATACAGTATGTGAGGCATAAGCTGACCGGCAGCTAAACTCCTTCCTAGAAATTCATTCACACAGGAGTAAATCCATCTTGAATCATTATTGCAAGGATAGGGTGAAATTGAGTGACAGGAAGATATACTTACTACAGTGAATAAGCATGTGGCATATGCAATAACACATTACAATGCAACGTGAGCATGAAATACAGCATACATCCTGCAATGCTAAGCTAAAGGGGAACGTACCAGCGAAAAAATGTGGAAAAATTCAAGGGTATGAATACCCGCATATACCTGCATGTGACTGCCAGAGGGACCTGAAAGTCTCCTTGTATGAACTACAGCTGGATCGTCTTTGCAAAGAAAGTCAGGAACAAGGATCACACTGAATATTAGTTTTTCTCACATACAGTTTGTGTTACATGACTTTTCTGTATTTACCAACATGCTGAGCACTTCAGCTTAGATTTTTTTTTAAAATTGGCATTCCATCCGAAAAAGGTTACTGACCCCTGGCCTAGTAGAAGACACCACAACATACTATTGATCCTGCCAGAGTGCTGACTGTGACATCTGTCAGTTCTAAGAATACCTTTGAAGAACATTGTTGATATGAATAAAGAAGGGTCTTGGGAACCAGTGGATAACACTGAGGTTTCTCTACCTAAGAAGGGTATCAGAAGGATAGCTGCCCTCCCCTTGGGGCACAGATGTCATGCTACTAACCATACTGCAGCCTTCATGCTTCTCCCTAGTTCTCCAGCATCTATTCCCTTAGGGTGTGAACACCTTCACCTCCAGCCTCTTAAAGCGCCAGTGGGTGTGCTTACAAATCCTTCACCAGCCAATGACTAGGGGTCCCTGGGTATTTAAGTCTCCCTCTCCATCTAGAGGTTGCCTGAGCTTTAATGTTCCTGTGACCAGTGTTTTTTAAAGTCTAGTTCATATTTCTTGCATTTATCCTGTATTTGTTCCTGTTTGTGCTCCAGCCCTGTACCTGCTCTGCCTGTATGATCCTGCATTTTCAGTTCTGTTCATGTTGAGGTTAACCCTGTCTGTCTGCCTTGTTCATGTTCCTGTCAAGTACCCAGTCTGCCTGTGTCTCTTTTACCATTCAGCCTGCCAGTTTGTCTTGTGTCTTCATTCATCTACACTACCAATGTGCAGTTCGGACATAGTAACCTGCATCTAAGCATTAGTGACTTATGCTTCTGTGGTTTTCCTGCAGTTTTGGTTTATTTTCTGAGTTCCCTGATCCCCATGGATTAGCTGCCAACTACATTGGGACTAACCCAGGAGTTAGTGGTCCGGTTGCTTCCCTGCAGTGAATGCCAGATCCCTGTATATGAATACCAGGGGATATAATTCTGTAGGGTTAGCTCTATGTCAAACCGGTTAGTTGTCACAGTGGGTTCACATTCACTGATCCATAATATCCATTAATCACTCCAATGCCAGAACTTTTCACATCTACATTTAGTAGTGACTTTGGTCTGTAGGAGTCAGGAGCTGACTAACCTTTACCCTGTTTGTGAATGAGAATAATGTTTTCACTATACGATTCTAGCAAGAAACCTTTTTTCCTCTTACAATAGTATATAACATTTCCTGTGCAAGTATTTCTTGAAATTCTAGAAACATTTCAGCAGATATGCTGCCTGGTTCCAAAGCTGCTTATGACTATTTTCATTTCATCTAGTGACAATGGGGCTTCCAAGGCTTTTCTTGCTTCTTCTGATAGAAACTTTACATCTGTGGCTTCCACATATTCTTCTACAGCTTCTTTTACACCTGTAAATTCAGAAGTATAAATCTCCTCAAAAAACTCCTGTAGTATTCTCTAATTTCTTCCTCTCTATTCAGCCATTTACTACTTGAGCTAGTAGTCTACCAGGTTTATCCCCTTCCATAAACCACTTACTCTTACATACTGCTGATGCACTATAAACTTTCTTAAAACGATTGTCCTGGTCTTTGATCGGGAAAGTTCTCTGGCATCTGCTCCCTTCCCTGTCTCCGCTGCCGGTCACTGCTGCCCAGGTAGTGGCTCATTGTGGTTGGAGTCCTGTTCTCTCTTGTTTCCCTGAATGAGCCTGCCGTTCTCTCTACTCTGCCTCCTCTCTGTCCTGGACTCTGCTGCTTTCCTCCTTCTGTCCTCTGCCTTCCCTGGTGGCCTTGACACTGTTGCTGACTCCTGCTGCTTGTTTCAGCCTCCTCGACTGCTTCTTCTGTTTGCTGCCTTTTGATGTGCCTCACTGGGTCTCTGTCTCTATTGCCTTGGAAGAACTCCTGGAGTCCTTGTCCTGATCACAAGAAGACTGGTGAGATCTGCCCATATTGGGCTTATTCTTTTTTTTTTTTTTTTGAGTATTTTTGTGACTATAAAGGAGTGGGATATGATTTGGTGATCGACTTGGCTGTTTTACCGTGAATTTTATGATGCGAGAATAAATAGGTCTACACACAATAGCTAAGTGAAAATAGATATAGTTTACTTAAATGATAAACAAACATACAGAAGAAACAAGTAAAGTAAACAAGAATAAAACCAAAGATATACTTAGCTATGAGTTAAAAATACATCTCTCGGGGGGGGGGGGGGGAATGTAGTTGACTTCTTGACATGGCTGCACCTAAGCAGTCATGTCACTCCTGAACATCTGCATGTTCCATGGACCCCCCCCCAGGGCTTACAGACACTCACTTTATATACCTTAGGTAACTATTGATTCACTATGGACACTTGTAAAGATTAACCTTTGTTTAGATGAGGCAATGTTTGCGAAGTGTCCAAGACACAGCCATAAATGTAAAACCAGACATTAGATACACAGAGAATGTATGGTCAACAATAGAACAATAGTAAAGATAAGACAACTATGAGACAAACACAGCAGAGTAAAGAAAGGTATACAAACAAGAAGACATAAGTGAATTGAATATAAAGAACATTAATACAAAAAGTAATCATTCGATATACATTCCACCCCGTGTTCTTTATTTTCATTCACTCCCACTATAAACTACTAGCTAATCACACTATTATTTGTCTCTTACCCATCTTAATTACTCAATCCACCCCTGGGTTTAATCTTTAACTCCTATCACCCTATACTTGGTATCACATCTAAATAACTCTCTACAGTTATCCCTCAATGTAGAGATATTATTAATCTAAACACTACAGCTTTGTTCACATATGTCGGTTGCTTATAACAGAAATTCATGGTCACATGTGGGCTTACAGAAAAACAAATATACAAAAATATTCATGTCTGAAAATATGAAGCACTCTTTTGTGAAGATCTTCTTTCTTATCTCTGGTGCCATTCTCTGCTTGGCCAAAACCCTTATATAGCCTCAGTGCAGAGCAGTTTGTCTTTGTCTCAGTCTTTCCCCCTCCCTCATGTGTGTTGATGGGTGAGGAGAATGCAGGTGTGAAGGTTGCTTGTACAGATTCTAGAGCCCCTTTTCTCAGGTAATTGTGGCTGTTCTGAACATCACTGCTGTCTCTGGTTTTCAGAAAGGAGACTTGATGTGTAGCCCTCCTTCACAAGTCTGGAGATTATTATAACTGGCATCGGCCCTGCTGGTTGGTGGTTTTCTGGTAAGAGCCTTAGTCATACTCTTTCCCAACTGCAAAGTCCACCTCTGGGCAATAACAGTGCAAGCAGCAAAGTCCTTTGTGTTATAGTGGCTAAAGGCGTATTGTTGGGCCCAAAGGCCATGTCTCTGGAAGGCTGTTACATCTGGTGAGGGTCTCCTCTCCTGGACTTGTGCATCATCATCTTGGCACCTCTGTAGAACATCCACGTCAGGCTGTTGAATCTTCAGGCTCACAAGCAATCTGCACCTACATCAGCTCAGAGTAACACTGAAACAACTTGATCCAGATTGGGGAAACTCAGTTCATGGCAATACCAAATCTTTGGTGGAGTTGAAAACTCTTCATAGTCTCAGTCCTGATGTTTTCTTTCACCATCCCTTTACTACGACGTGGATTTATTTTGCTATCTCAATCCATAACAACACATGTTACATTCGTTCTATATAACTTCATAAAGAATCAACTTTCTGTACCAACATTTCATGTATCCCTTCTTATTAGTGCACATTACACACATACAAGATGTATATATTTGATATACCCTGTAGCAAAACTCCAGCACCTGCAAATAAAACACAGACATATTATATCATAAGTTGTGAACAATCCTATGAATGTCACTTTAATATATAAAACTATCAGACTATCCATCTCTGACTGGTCACCGTTAACAAACAAAATTCACTTCCATTGTATAAAAACTGCTATTGGAATTTAGGGAAAATACAAGCTCCCCTGCTCCTACACAACTTCCCCAGATGTGGATCAGAAGCAGAGACATAACCACATTCCTTTCATCCTGGGTGCTAACAAGGTAGGCCCTTATTTCATGCCTTGGGTAGGCCCTATTTCATGCCTTGGGTAGAAGGTTAGTTAGTTGGTCTTCACACATTAAACTATAGCCTTCCTTACACAAACACTGCACATAAAACAGCTCAACCTCTTTGTTTTCACATTATGACAAACGTTCCTTATCATGTATCCCTCACTGGAACAATGATCACTCTATTGTGTTGTCCAAGGTTTTCCTTTCTTAAACATTATCACAAGTATTGTAACACCAATACTACAGTCTTGTCGACATAATGACATATCTCAGATTTACCAGACACCACGTAAACAATTTCAATACTAAACATTTTCTAGTTAAGAGGTTGTTTATGCTGGAACAACACAAATATCCCCACAGTACAGATATCTATTGAAACACTTCTCTAGAAAACACTGGACAGGAGCAGATTGCTGCGCCCGCCCTGCTTTCCAGGGTACAGAAACTTCTCTGAAGAAACCATTGAGTAGAAGCAAATAGCTGCCCCCACCCTGTTTCACTATCAGGGCTTACCCGTTGCAACAAATCTTACGAAATTGTTAGACAACCACACAGTCCTGAGTACTTACAAGCTAAATACAGACACTCACTCTACCTGCATAAAGCTATATATCGCCATAAACAGCTCCAGTTGTCGGGGTTCACAAGGCTATTTATGCCATTCCCGCAAAAGTGTCCTGCTCGACACCAACATTAGTGAATGGCCGGGAACAGTATCCCATCAGGGATCAAAGACACTACTTTCTACCCCTCTACCGCGACATATTTATTCATGCATCCCACTTCTGACACCAATTGTTTTACCGTGAATTCTATGATGCGAGAATAAATAGGTCCACACACAATAGCTAAGTGAAAAATTTGTAGAAGACATTTCAAACATTATTTTTTATTGTTTCATTTTTATTATTTTTTACTTTTTTGATCTTGAATATTTTTCTATGTTTTACTTTTTATATGATTTATTGAAGTGTATGGTGAAAAATACACAGACTGTATCCTTTTTATCATTCTTTATCTAGTAGAATTGATGCTATCCTATAAAATAGATACATAATTTCCTAGACCCGGAACAGGAATACTGTGAATAATAAAAATTGATTCTTTTTAAATTTATCTCCTCTATTACCCTTCCTTGAGAGATTACACATTATTAGAATACAGACCCTTATATATATACCACAAAAATTCAATTCATAATATATGAACCGCCAAAAAGAGTGTGCTCCACCCATTTTTCTATTTTTTGTGACATTTTACAATTTATGGTTGGATCAAGGGTGTGAAGCACCTCACATTCAAATTCTTTGTATTGGAGAGCCACTGAGATATACGTAACCTACTTGTAAAGATTAACCTTTGTTTAGATGAGGCAACTTTGGTGGGATAGACTCCTGCCAAAAAAAAATAATGAAGGTACTCTGGAGCTGTGAAACTGGTGTTAAAAAAATTTAAAAAAAAGGAGAGAAAAGGTGAAAAGCGTATAGACAAAAGGGGGAAGAGGAAGAAAAGAAAAAAAAAAACAAATAAAAGGAAAGGAGGAGAGGAAGGAAAGAAAAGGAAAAAGAGGAGGGAAGAAAAAAAAGTAATTAATGTTGTCTGCCCCCATCCACTTCTATCATTAACCCCTTCAACCCCGGGCCTGTTTTCACCTTCCTGACCGGGCCATTTTTTGCAAATCTGACATGTGTCACTTTATGTGGTAATAACTTTGGAATGCTTTTACTTATCCAGGCCATTCTGAGATTGTTTTCTCGTCACATATTGTGCTTCACGACAGTAGTAAATTTGTGGCAAAATATTTCATTTTTATTTTCAAAAAAATACCAAATTTACCAAAAATTTGGAAAAATTTGCAAATTTCCAAATTTCAATTTCTCTACTTCGAAATATATAGTAATACCTCCAAAAATAGTTATTATTTTACATTCCCCATATGTCTACTTTATGTTTGCATCATTTTGTAAATGTCATTTTACCTTTTAGTACGTTATAAGGCTTCTAAGATTTGAATCAAATCTTAAATTTTTTAGATTTCCAAAACCCATTTTTTTAATGACCAGTACAGATATAAGGTTACTTTGTGGGGCTTATATAGTGGAAACTCCCCATAAATCACCCTATTTTAGAAACTACACCCCTCAAGCTATTCAAAACTGATTTTACTAACTTTGTTAACCCTTTATGTGTTCCATTAGAATTGACGGAAAATTGGAATGAAATTTCAAAATTCCATTTTTTTTAGCAGATTTTAAGTTTTAATCCAATTTCCATGAAACACATCAAGGGTTAACAACAAAAAAAACACAAAATCTATTACCCCAATTCTGTAGTTTACAGAAACACCCCATATGTGCTCGTAGCCCAATGTACTGGCGCACAGCAGGCTTCACAGTGGAAGGAGCACCATATGACTTTTGGAGAGTGAAATTAGCTGAAATAATAATTGGGAGCTATGTCGCACATGAAGACCCCCTGAGCTGGCCCTACAGTGGAAACCCCCCAAAAGTGACCCCATTTTGGAAAGAGCACCCCTTAAGGAATCTTTCAAGGTGTGTGGTGAGCACTTTGAGCTCACTGGTTTTTCCTAGAATTAGGATTCACGCGGAAGTGAAAATGAAAAATTGCAATTTTTTGACAAAAAAGTTGCTATACACCCACATTTTTCACTTTCACAAAGGGTAATGAGACAAAATGCACCCCACATTTTGATCACCATTTCCCCCCGAATATGGCAACACCCCATATGTGCTCGTAGCCCAATGTACTGGCGCACAGCAGGCTTCACAGTGGAAGGAGACCATATGACTTTTGGAGAGTGAAATTAGCTGAAATAATAATTGGGAGCTATGTCGCACATGAAGACCCCCTGAGCTGGCCCTACAGTGGAAACCCCCCAAAAGTGACCCCATTTTGGAAAGAGCACCCCTGTACGAACATTTTAAGTGGTAGAAAGGGTACTTTTTTTACAAACTGGGGTCTCACAGAAGGCAGAGATGCAAGTAACAGCATTTCAAAGCACACATTTGTGAAAATAAAAAATTACAAGCAGACCCCAATTTTTCAGATTCACAAGGGGTTAAAGGAGAAAATGCACCCCAATACATGTTCCCCATTTTCCCCCCATTAAAACAACACCCCATTTGTGCTTGTAACCCGCTGTATGGGCGCACAGCAGGCCCCTAGAGGCAAACAGCAAAATATGGATTTTGCAGGCCAGAATTAACAAACATGTTTTTTTTAGTGCCATGTCTCATTTAAAAATTTCCTGAGGTCCCCAGAAATTAAAAACCCCAAGAAGTGACCCCATTTTGGAAAGAGCACCCCAGTACGGACATTTTAAGTGGTAGAAAGGGTACTTTTTTACAAACTGGGGTCTCACAGAAGGCAGAAATGCAAGTAACAGCATTTCAAAGCACACATTTGTGAAAATGAAAAATTACAAGCAGACCCCAATTTTTCAGATTCAAAAGGGGTTAAAGGAGAAAATGCACCCCAATACATGTTCCCCATTTTCCCCCCATTAAAACAACACCCGATTTGTGCTTGTAACCCGCTGTATGGGCGCACAGCAGGCCCCTAGAGGCAAACAGCAAAATATGGATTTTGCAGGCCAGAATTAACAAACATGTTTTTTTAGTGCCATGTCTCATTTAAAAATTTCCTGAGGTCCCCAGAAATTAAAAACCCCAAGAAGTGACCCCATTTTGGAAAGAGCACCCCAGTACGGACATTTTAAGTGGTAGAAAGGGTACTTTTTTACAAAACTGGGGTCTCACAGAAGGCAGAAATGCAAGTACCAGCATTTCAAAGCACACATTTGTGAAATGAAAAATTACAAGCAGACCCCAATTTTTCAGATTCACAAGGGGTTAAAGGAGAAAATGCACCCCAATACATGTTCCCCATTTTCCCCCCATTAAAACAACACCCCATTTGTGCTTGTAACCCGCTGTATGGGCGCACAGCAGGCCCCTAGAGGCAAACAGCAAAATATGGATTTTTGCAGGCCAGAATTAACAAACATGTTTTTTTTAGTGCCATGTCTCATTTAAAAATTTCCTGAGGTCCCCAGAAATTAAAAACCCCAAGAAGTGACCCCATTTTGGAAAGAGCACCCCAAGTACGGACATTTTAAGTGGTAGAAAGGGTACTTTTTTACAAACTGGGGTCTCACAGAAGGCAGAAATGCAAAGTAACAGCATTTCAAAGCACACATTTGTGAAAATGAAAAATTACAAGCAGACCCCAATTTTTCAGATTCACAAGGGGTTAAAGGAGAAAATGCACCCCCAATACATGTTCCCCCATTTCCCCTCCATTAAAACAACACCCCATTTGTGCTTGTAGCCCACTGTATGGGTGCACAGCAGGCCATCAGAGACAAACAGCAATATATGGGTTTTAAAAGGCCAGAATTAACAGACATGTCTCATTTAAATAACTCCTGAGGTTCCCAGAAATTAAAAACCCCCACAAGTGACCCCATTTTGGAAAGAGCACCCCCGTACGAACATTTTAAGTGGTTGAAAGGGTACTTTTTACTAAAAAAGGTGTCTCACAGAAGGCAGAAACACTTGTAAAAGCTTTTCAAAGCACACATTTGTGAAAATGAAAAATTACTAGCAGACCCCAATTTTTCAGATTCACAAGGGGTTAAAGGAGAAAATGCACCCCAATACATGTTCCCCTTTTTTTTCAATTAAAACAACACCCCATTTGTGCTTGTAGCCCGCTGTATGGGTGCACAGCAGGCCATCAGAGACAAACAGCAATATATGGGTTTTAAAGGCCAGAATTAACAGACATGTCTCATTTAAATAACTCCTGAGGTCCCCAGAAATTAAAAACCCCCACAAGTAACCCCATTTTGGAAAGAGCACCCCTGTACGGACATTTTAAGTGGTAGAAAGGGTACTTTTTTAGCAAACTGGAGTCTCACAGAAGGCAGAAATGCAAGTAACAGCATTTCAAAGCACACATTTGTAAAAATGAAAAATTACAAGCAGACCCCAATTTTTCAGATTCACAAGGGGTTAAAAGAGAAAATGCACCCAATGCATGTTCCCCAATTTTTCCCCATTAAAACAACACCCCATTTGTGCTTGTAGCCCGCTGTATGGATGCACAGCAGGCCACCAGAGGCAAACTGCAAAATGTGGTTTTTGCAGGCCAGAATTAACAGACATGGTCTTTTATTTGCCATGTTGCTTTTAAAAATTTCCTGATGTCCCCAACAACTAAAACCCCAAGAAGTGACCCCATTTTGGAAAGAGCACCCCTGTACGGACATTTTAAGTGGTAGAAAGGGTACTTTTTAGCAAACTGGAGTCTCACAGAAGGCAGAAATGCAAGTAACAGCATTTCAAAGCACACATTTGTGAAAATGAAAAATTACAAGCAGACCCCAATTTTTCAGATTCACAAGGGGTTAAAAGAGAAAATGCACCCAATGCATGTTCCCCAATTTTTCCCCATTAAAACAACACCCCATTTGTGCTTGTAGCCCGCTGTATGGACGCACAGCAGGCCACCAGAGGCAAACTGCAAAATGTGGTTTTTGCAGGCCAGATTTAACAGACATGGTTTTTTATTTGCCATGTTGCTTTTAAAAATTTCCTGAGGTCCCCAACAACTAAAAACCCCAAGAAGTGACCCCATTTTGGAAAGAGCACCCCTGTACGGACATTTTAAGTGGTAGAAAGGGTACTTTTTAGCAAACTGGATTCTCACAGAAGGCAGAAATGCAAGTAACAGCATTTCAAAGCACACATTTGTGAAAATGAAAAATTACAAGCAGACCCTAATTTTTCAGATTCACAAGGGGTTAAAAGAGAAAATGCACCCAATGCATGTTCCCCAATTTTTCCCCATTAAAACAACACCCCATTTGTGCTTGTAGCCCGCTGTATGGATGCACAGCAGGCCACCAGAGGCAAACTGCAAAATGTGGTTTTTGCAGGCCAGATTTAACAGACATGGTTTTTTATTTGCCATGTTGCTTTCAAAAATTTCCTGAGGTCCCCAACAACTAAAAACCCCAAGAAGTGACCCCATTTTGGAAAGAGCACCCCTGTACGGACATTTTAAGTGGTAGAAAGGGTACTTTTTAGCAAACTGGAGTCTCACAGAAGGCAGAAATGCAAGTACAGCATTTCAAAGCACACATTTGTAAAAATTAAAAATTACAAGCAGACCCCAATTTTTCAGATTCACAAGGGGTTAAAAGAGAAAATGCACCCAATGCATGTTCCCCAATTTTTCCCCATTAAAACAACACCCCATTTGTGCTTGTAGCCCGCTGTATGGACGCACAGCAGGCCACCAGAGGGCAAACTGCAAAATGTGGTTTTTTGCAGGCCAGATTTTAACAGACATGGTTTTTTATTTGCCATGTTGCTTTTAAAAATTTCCTGAGGTCCCCAACAACTAAAAACCCCAAGAAGTGACCCCATTTTGGAAAGAGCACTCCTGTACGGACATTTTAAGTGGTAGAAAGGGTACTTTTTAGCAAACTGGAGTCTCACAGAAATAAATATGTAGTGATGGTGAAAAGTGGATATGTAAGATACGGACTAAATGTGAGGTGTAAAGTGAAAAAAATTCAGGGTACATTAGGGATGAAACTAATCATGGATTGGTGGTAGATTCTGAAGCAATCCTTAATGCACAGGCCAGGTTTCTCAGGGCAGGTTTCGCAGTTGGTTATAGTGTCCTTCCTAATCCCCCTTTTGGAACACACCCTGCATCGTTTTTGGGTCCTTCCCTTCCTAGCTGTTTGGGGAACTTCACCAGGGAAATGTTGTCCTGGTACAACTCAGGCACCGTAACTTGCAGAAGTACTGGGGGCCTCTTCTGCTTGATTTGGAAAAATTAGGGCCTTGATCACTACTTCTTGAAAGTGAAGGAAAGTTCCCGTGTGTCCTGCAGATTTATATAGCACATACGCATTGTACATTGCCCATCTGTACA